>JANHGB010022180.1:0-11389 GCA_026283785.1 Coracopsis vasa
CACCAGAACTGCACACAATACTCCAAGTGAGGTCTCACGAGAGCAGAGTAGAGGGGCAGGATCACCTCCTTGGACCTGCTGGTCACACTCCTTTTGATACAGCCCAGGATACGGTTGGCTTTCTGGGCTGCGAGCGCACACTGCTGACTCATGTTCATTTTCTCATCGACCAACACCCCCAAGTCCTTCTCCGCAGGGCTGCTCTGAATCTCTTCTCTACCCAACCTGTAGCTGAAATTGATGGTACTTGATTTCTTGCCCCAGTTTTCATCCATCATTAGTAAAAGAATAAGCAAAATAATATAATGGAAATTCTGAAAATGCCAATTCAGAAACTTCAAAGTATTTTTTTGCCGTTTTTTATTGAACCAATACAAGCATGTTTAAAGAATGTTTACTTATCCAGAACTCTGCAGAGCTTTTTTTTTTCATTTCTTCACTGCAAAACATTTCAGTCATTGCAATCATTTAATTTGACATTAATAAACAGGATTTCTTAGGACTCATTTGAAAAACTCAAGGCTCAGTGTGAACAACTCTTCTTGAACAAGAGAATTTAATTAGAAAATAACCTTGTCCGCTTGATGTAATATTTGCCAGTGATGATTACTTCACCTTTCTTTGAGAATTGTTCTCAGAATTTATTAAGCTCATTGTTACAGATATATTTCATTTTGTATTTGGCTACTGAATAACACTGACCTGGCTTTAGTCCCTGATTTTCCTATTAAAGTGAAAACTCTTCATTACCAATATTCTGATTTTAGGGAGGTAGAAAAAACAAATCGCCACCAAAGTTCTCTTTGATCAGCTAAATAATCTGGGATCACAGAATCTCTCGTTCTCATCTTGAATCATCTGATTATGCTTCTATTGCAAAGACAACATCTGTAGAAGGCAAAACAGGCTAACTAACATTGTATATCAAATGAGGGACTCTATAAATAAATAAGCTTCAAGAAGTTTGAAAAAAACTCTGTATTCCTCTTATCAATAGGGAGAGGTACCAAAAACTAGGGGGAAAAAGCATTTCCACTTAATTCAATTGGGAAAATTAGGTAAATCTGTGGATCCAAGAAACAAAAATAACATAAAAAATCATTTTTATTTGGAAAAGGGAAGAATCAATAAGAAGAAAAGACTAATAGGATACAGTTGGTGATTTTGCACTTGAAAAGATGTAGAGCAAGCTGGAAAGGCAAAGGTTCCTCAATAGGTAGTGACATGCTACTAGATGGTATATTGTGGTCTTGCACTATTGTGTGGGATATAACTGAATTGCTTGTTTGTGCATGTTGAAAACTTAATGTGTTATTCATACAGGTCTGAATAACAGTTCTTTTCAACAATAAAATTCTTATGTTTCTATTTAATAGAAAAGAGAAAACCATATAAAATGGCTAGAAAAAAAGGAACTGTAACAGCTTCAGACAGGACTGCCTACAATTCAGCTTGTGGTTTCTGCTGGTTGTATGTAGAAGGGGTAATAAAAATGGCAGCAGACCTCAAGAATTAGCTTAAATTACTGGTCTTCATTGTGAAAAAGGCAGTGCTATGTGTAATTAAAAGATATCATTTTTATAGGCTATTAACCTTTCTTTTATCTTAATATCTACATGAAGAAGAAAATTATTTCATTTATAAGGGAGTTTCATGGACTCCTTGATGGTTGCATGCAATAGTTCGCATTCTAAGTCTCTGTCCTTTAGACTTTCTATGAAAATTGTTTTCCAAATGCTTCACCATGTAATTGTGAGAAAAAAGTATTTGCTTACTTTTCAAGCCTCTAAGTTTTATTTTAGTATGGGAAAACTTTAGTACACCTATGTCTCTGTTTCTCTGGGTTAAAATGAATACAATGTTAAATACTTTCCCTCTAGTAGAGTGCAGATTTGTGAAAATAAAATTATCAAGTGCCTTGCCAACATGCAAGGGTGGGAAGTATTGGTGCACTTTCGTTACCTACTTAAAGGTTATATCTATTTTTGCAAATACATGTTTTACCTAACATAGCATATTAACAGTAATAACAGAAGTGTCAAATCCTTAGGCTGAAACCACTGCATGGCAAAATTAATGTCATAGCAAGCAGAGTCCCAGAAAGTCAAATACTCTTCCAGCTTTGTTTTCATGAGCCTGTAAACCTGTTGTCATCTCAAAAGATATTACTGTGCAAAGAAAAAAGTTCAATTTCCCTCCACTAAGCAGATGGTACTAGACCAACTGACCACGAATGCAATAAAGCATCTTATATGTGCTGTTAACATAAACCCTGATGCCTAATGAAGAATTTTGTGTTACATGCTTCAGTGGTTGTGAGATATTACTCCTTGTAACAGTAAAGGTTATGATTCAAAGTTATGATTTCACTTATTTGTAACATAAATCTTTGTTCTGCATTACCCAAAGAATACCCAAATTATGCCCTATACTTAATATCAAAACCCCGTCTGTATGCTTACATACTATGACTTATGAGTAGGATAAGCATTACCTTAAAAGAGAGACAAAGGCTAATTTACAGTTAAAGCACGTCCTCCCTTTTCACACACAGCAAACACAGCAGTAGTGCCCACATTCCTTTTTTCCTGGGTTGTTTGGGTCTCAGGTAGGTTTTTGTATCTTGGTATCCATGATGTATTTAAAGAAATAAATATTGCTTAAACCTAAATATCATTGTAAAATGTGAGATCATTACTGATGTTGGTGATTAAAGGTATCAGCCACGTCTTCATGTAAACAGGAAGGGTTTCAGCATAAATATTGTGAAAGATGAAAATATGATCCTGTACGCATTATAAAAGGTAGAAGAGAAAGACAAATCAATTTTTATTGAATCTTATGAAGAGGAAAGAGTTACTAGTGATATGCATTTTTTTGCAAGTACACTCAAGCAGATATAATCCCAGTGGTTTTATCAAACTGAAATAGGCCCTGCCTAATCATTTAGGCTTTGTGACAGAAAAGTAAATCAGGGAATCCAATTCCTCCTTTGTAACTGAAAGATATCAATTCTTAATGAGAATGTGAATAATTTATTATCTCCTCCATAAAAAATATTTTAAATAATTTGTTAATCTTAGTAATAGTATGACAAAATATCTAGGGAAGAGAAATAAAGCAGCAGAGTACGAAGGATATTATCTTCATGTTAATTAAATTATTCCTTCCCTACAGAGAACGGTTTTAAAAACCCCATGTTTCAAGAACTGCAGCTACAGTATTATTGATCCAAGTTTTACCTTCTGAACAAGAAGAAATACGTAATTTTGAGGTGAACATAGAGATATTGGCATACCAAAGTATCTATCAAAATGATTAAGGATACAAATAATCCTATCTTAATTCATACTACAGCAATTAAAATACATGCCTAACATAAACATTTACATTTCCCATAATTTCAGTGCAACTAAAGCAGACGGTTAAATTTAAATCCTTTGCTATTTAGGGATTGTCTTGCATACCTGAAATTAAACATACTCGAATGTCCTTCTGAATCAAGAACTTCATCCGTCAGTCAGAACTGAATAAACTAAATGCATCTTCCGCTATAATGAATAATTTGTCTGAGTTTTTAGCAGCTATTATTTCAATTAATCACATACCCTACCACAGAACCAAACACACTATTTAAGTGTATACAAAACTTATTATGGGATGTTCAGGGGAGATAACACAGGAGGAAAAAGATAAAGACCAAAGTGGATGAGGGAGTTACAAACATAGGAGAATAAAGGTAAAACAGGATAAGTTATGCCAGTCATGTAAGCAGGTGCTAGCCAGCAATACTGACAATGCCTCAGAACTGATCACTATTCTATACTTTTATAAAATCCTATGCCTATCTTCTGTGTAAGTTCATTCCATATCCTGAGCCTCTCTGTGAGCTGGCCACTCTAACAAAGTTCAAACTGGACTGGCAGCTAGTAGGATGAGGCCTGAGTGCCAGCTACTGGAGGGACTGAGACAAGTCACTGGAGAGAACAGTGTTTTTCACAGGTGTTGGGTGTCAGCTGCTACCTAATATCAAGTCAGACTAGCCAGCAAGTAGCAGGAGGACAGCATCTGGAATGACCCATGGTCAGGACCAGTAACCTGGTAAAGGGACTACAGACTGAGCATGCATACAGGACAACCTTAAATCCATGTCAATATTCAAGAGAAAAGCAGACATGCATGCGTTTGTGAGCTGAGTGAATGTATCTGTATGTTCTGACAGTGAACTTTGAGCTGGCCTAGCCAACAAGTAGGAGCAGACCAACATCCAGAACGACCCAAGATCTGAACCAGTGACCACATAAGCAGCTAGAAGCCAGACACATACTAGACAAACTTTAAAGTCTATGCTGATATTTAAAAGATGAGGGAAAGGGGTGTTAGTGCGTCAGTTGAAGGTGTGTGCATGTACCTCCATCACAGTTCAGTCCTAATCAGTCAAATAGCACCACCCTCACCAGGCTGCTCATGCTATTCATATTTACATGAGTGCTGATTGTGCTTATGGGTGTGCTGGTAAAAGCACTGATCTCTGTGTCAATCTCTGCGGTTGGCTGTTTACACGCTGTGTGCATGCGTCTGCTGGTCTGTCTGCAGAAGTAGCTACTCAGCCTGGCTGCTGGGTGGGCAGGAGAAGCCCCTGCCTCGAATCTGGCTCCAGCAGAAGGGTAAAGAGAATCCTTTGTGGTCCCAAAGTCCAGCAGATTCTTACATCTCAGTCTGAGGTTCACATTTTAAGCATACTAAGCCTTTGCTACATCATAGACATTCTTAAATGCTAAACCTTCTTATTCAGCAAGATTTTTTCTGCTACTGGCAACAATTCTGGATCTAGCTATCTTGTATGCTGCTAAACTGAAGCCCAGACAACACTAACTCTACCAAGAAGTAGAAAATACATATCTGCTGCCCCGCACACTGACAGCTTCCCTCATCAATTCAAACTTAGTGACTAAACTCAAAAAAAACCCAACAACCAAACAAACAAAACAAACCAACTTTCCTTTCTATTCCTTGCTGACTGCAATTCAGATTGAGACTTCATGTCATTCCATCTGAGTTTGTAGTGTAAGAACATTTTCAGAAAGCAACAGAAATATGTTTCTATTGAAGGGAAATGTGTAAATGCAAGGTTGTTTGGCAGGATAATGATGGAATGATTTAATTCTATAAGTTTGACTTGTGCGATTGGGTTTTACACAAATACAAGATAAAAAAGAGATGCTCCTGTGTAACATACCAGGATCTCTGCTACATTACAGTGAATTCCAGAAGAAATTACAGGTACATCCCCGTTGTTCACAGTCCCCCAATATAGCACCAAGAGTACCAAAGGTTTGCAAAAAAAGTCTTACAGTTGCCTTCTAAATACCTGTGTGCCCAGTAACTCCTCACTCTGGCACTGGAGCCTCAATGTCTAAGAACATTTGATGCTACTTTGGATGAGAAAATAAGAGTTAGAGCAGGGATCATCATACTGAAATAGGCATATAAAAAGCTCAACCCTTGTGAAATAAAACTTTCAAAATGAAGCTGAAGTACACAATGCACCTGCAGGTCAGTTAAATAAATTCTGATTAAGAAAAATCTTAACGGTTCACTGGCTTCAACGTGTGAGCCACTATATTGAGCCATATTAGAAAAAAGCTAAGGCAAAGTCAAATTCTTTACATAGTATGCATTCAGTATCAACAACTTTTACCCACAGCAGTATCAGAAAAGAATTCTGTTACTGTAAGACTGTTCTGTTAGAATTCTGTTCTGTTAGACTGCATCACTCATGTTGCTGTGTCATGTCCCAGTATGGACAACCTCTTGAAAAAAGCTTCTCTGTCCGCTAAAACATTACAACAGTGCTCATTTATAATGGTTTCATCCGGTTAAGAAAAGCAAGACAGGGTGATTCAGTGATCAGGAAACTGCCATGTACATGGAGTAGAAAGGGGTTCCGGGCCTTCCCTTTTGCTGGAAATTTCGCAAAGCAAATCTGCATCTGTACAAGCTTTGGAGTGCCTTGACGGCATTTCAGTGATAACAGAAAAAGGAACAATGCTAGCTGAAAACAGAAAAGAATTCTGTTACCATCTTGGGTAAAAATTGTTGGTACTGAATGCATGCTATGTAAAGAATTAGACTTTGCCTTAGCTTGTTTCTTATATTTGAGACCCATTCTTCACTGACCAAAAAGGGGGGGGGGGGGAAATCAATGAAAATGTTTTGCACAAAAAATCTAGGAAAATCTCAGTGTAGGAAAAAACCGAATGTTAATTCAACAGTATAATTACCAAGTACTCTTAAGGCATAAAACTTCAAGGTTGAAAGCTCAGTTTCAATACTGCCTTCTAGCATTTGTGCTTTAAAATAAAATCTGTGCCCCAGACAGTTACTTAATAAGACAAGTTTAAATTGTTTTTTTCTCTCCTGGACAGAATATAGTAATTGAAACAAAAAAGTCATTAAAGTTCAAACGAGCTAGCTCTTCTTCCCCTCAACCCCTCAATCCATCTTGTGAAAAACATCAAATTTTATCATGATCTTCCAAGTCCAGAAGTTCTGAAATAAAAGATTCATTTTCTTTCCTATACATACCTCCTCATTTGAAAATATAATCTGTTAAGGTAATTTTTTCAAGAACTCTGTAATTGTTTTCAGCCTCTTCTTTACAAAAAAGATCTATGTAACTGTTCCATCTCTCCATACATTTTGTTATTAATATCAATACAGTAGGGTGTGTTTGTAGGGGATGTTTGTTTCTTTTTTAGTCTTCTGTCCACTTTCAGCAAAGTCAGACACAGATCAATACTCTTTCAGTGCTTTGTGCAAAGCAACAGCTGGCTAGACACGGAAAGTCACCATGGAAACACAAATAAAGAAAAGCCGTAGCAATCTCAACAGTTGTACTTTTCAGGTGCAAAATTACTAGTGAGTTTAGGGAAGGGGATAACTTAGTCTTTAGTATATATTTGGGGTGGAGCATGGATATGGAAGGGTCTTGTACAGATGAATTAATAGGAGAGAGAGGTATGCTGTGATTATTCAAAGAGCAGACGACAGGAGAAATGGAAGATGGGAGTCTAGAAAATCAAGCTTCTTGAGTTCTGCTGCTTGAGAAACAACCGTTTAATACTGCTGGTAATTTTCCTACGGTGCATGTGTGGCTAGAAACAAAAGATTAGTGCAGAAAATTTCTATAGCCAATTTAGATCCAGACATAGATGTATGGATTAATTTATAGAATGAAACAAAACTGGGTCTCTGGAGTATTTACTGGGTTTATTACCTAAAAAGGTGAAGCCTAGAAGGAAAAACAAAAAGAAAAGGGGAGGGAGGAAGTAGTTCTGTCTTGTTCAAGGACACATTCTGGCTTCATCTTGTCCATCCAGACCTGTTATCAAATAGATTAGCAGCAATACACTATTCTAAGTTAGAATCAATCACCTTTTCATTTTCTAGCTCTATTAAAATTGAAGGAGATAATTCCATTTCAAGTTATAAAACACAGCAGATATTTTTAAATAGAAAAATAGACTAAGATAATGCAAAAAAACAGCCTCCCCTAAGGCTGATTTTCATAGTTTAAATGCTCTGAAGTGATATACTCTGGATGTTCAGTAACAAATCATGAGATTCTGATGAAACCTACTGCATGGCCTAGCTTAAATCTGGGAGGCAATTATGGTTTGAAAATCTGTATCCCATGATAAATCCACATGGGAAGTCTTAGGTGGATTTACATGAGACTATGCAAAAGATGGGTATCTGATGTCTTCTCTTAATTTATTTGTATCCTGAATACCTTTTTTCCTTTTTTGCAACATCAGGAGAGGGTGCTGAAGTAGATAAATCATTTCCTTATATATTCAAGGGAATGTAGTGTTCTACTTCAATTCAAGAGATTGCTTTTTTTGAAGAACAGTAATAGAGAATTTCTGCATATTCTTACAGTGCTGCCTTTCACTTCATTAGTTATTTCACTAAACCAGTTGCCTGGAGTTGCAAAAACACATAAGGATATATCCGCACCACATAATTTGCAAAGAAAATAAAATTTAAAGGTAAAAAAATTGCCTATAACAGGACCTATAAATATATGTAATGACCTGAAGAAATTCCAGAAAAGTACAGAGAAAAATCTTTAAGTTTTATTGTTCACTGCATTAGAATATTTCATATTTTGATGTACCAATATACCAAGCACACCTTTTTCAGTGCTGAAAAGCATATAACTCATTCACACTACCGTTTCTACTCTTTGTCAGAATATGTCTGAGCACAGATTCCCCAACTAATCATTCATAAAACAAATTTGCAGGAGTGCCTTAAAACATGACACAAAAATGTCCCTACTGATTCCATGTGAGGAATGTGTCAAATGTGCTTTGGCTTCAGAGAGGTTCCCTTGGAGCTGTGGCTCCAAGGTTTCCCATGCTGACAGTGGGAAAAACCTACACTCAGGAATGCCACCAGCTGGAATGCATTGACTTCGTTAGAGTATCTCTCTGGAAAGAATATCGCTTAGACTGCATCGCTCATGTTGCTATGTCATGTCTCAGTATGGGCAACCTCTTTAAAAAAGCTTCTCTGTCCGCTAAAACATTACAACAGTGCTCATTTATAATGGTTTCATCCGGTTAAGAAAGGCAAGACAGGGTGATTCAGTGATCAGGAAACTGCCATGTACATGGAGTAGAAAGGGGTTCCGGGCCTTCCCTTTTGCCGGAAATTTCGCAAAGCAAATCTGCATCTGTACAAGCTTTGGAGTGCCTTGATGGCATTTCAGAGATTAGAGAAAAAGGAAAACTGTTAGCTGAAGGTTTAAACAAGGCAAGAGTCATACATATAGGCCAAAGATGTCCAAGAAAGAAACTCATTCTTTCTTGCATACACAGCATCAGAAGGCTGCTATTTCATGGTGAACATAAACAATGATTTTGTCAAAGACATATGTAATCTTTAGTGTAGCTGTTTGCCCGCCTATGATGCAAAGCCTAATTAGGTGCAGCACAGCACCACAACTTTGGATTGATTTTACTGAGAAAATTGGTAAGGTTCAAGAAAATAGCTAAGTTTTGCGAGATAAGAATGGTAAAAACATAGACAGAATGGTAGTAGCACTGCCTCAGAGACTCAGTAAGAAACTACTGAAACAAAAAGATATAAAAACTTGATTAAAAAAAAAATAAAGAGAGACAGAGTCTTCCTAGGAAGACAACCAGGATGATCAAGTATTTTAGTTTCATTGGTTTTCAGTCTTCGAAAGTAATCAAGAGAAAAAACCAGATTGTGCATACAGAATTGCTGAAAGAAAAAAAAAGCAGATGCAAATAAACATAGAAATAAAGAACAAAGTCTTAAAATCTAACATTTCAGGGCCTGAGTACCTGAACAAAATTTATGCCATTTCTTAGATGAAATTAGTTTAAAAGCCAAGCTTAAACCATAATCATCATGGACTGTACACGACATCAGAAGAAAGCTAAAATGCTTTCTCAAACATTGTGAATAAAATATGAAACTATAATAGCAACATGCTTCCAAAGTGCAAACACAGAATTTTTATATATCAAATTTGATTGCCATCAAAGTGGTTTAACACTGCAGGCAGCTTTTTGGAAAATGCCTCCTAATAGCATATACATTTATGGAATATATTTTATCTTTTCTTCTTAAGTGCTTTGGAGAGTTAATACATGTATTTGACATCGAAACAAAGTTAGAAGGCAAAATTAAACAGCTAAGCTTAGAGATCTAAGTAAAAAGGGAAAAGAGATGAATACGCAAAAGGTGACATAACAGCTATAAAATACAAAAGTTTTTAAATGTAGAACTCATGATGAAATATGAAGAGAGATACCTAAAAGACTAGGTTCAGCTAACTGTCCGGTGTACTGTTGTTGCTTGATGCTGCACCAAGTCATTCACAACAGACAGGCTATTGACTACCTGGAACATCAAATAATCCATAAAATGCAACGACTGCAGGTTGAATGCAAAATGAGATCACAGCTTCAGAATAGGACTGGTAGTAATGCAGTCTGTGCTACTGGAAAATAGTTTCAGGCAGTCAGAAGATTTATATGGCTCCTGTGAAGCCAAGGCAGGAAAAAAGGATAGTCTACTGTGAGTAACAATTTCAGAGCATGGCCAGTACTTTGGCTTTTTTGTAAAAGTATGAAGAAAAAATTATTCCAAGATTCTCAGCCTCACTATTTCAGAATTTCTTCCTTTTTTTAGAGTCAGCAAAGAAAAACCCAAGTAATTAATTAGCAGCAAGCACACTTTCTCCATCAGCATAAATGTTGCTTATAAAATGATCTAGCAATTATATTCCAGCAAGTCTCCTAAGAAGAATATTTGGTTCCAACACATTTTCAAATAATTCTTTCTTCATTACAGGGAATAGTGATAAAGCAGCAATACCTGCATTAATCCACACTTCATCTACTGTCGTGTAAGGAAAAAGCACAGTCTATCCGTAAAAAAAGATTCTTAACATGATTCCACTGTCTCTGACTTGTGAGTGAGACCATGTGCATAAAAAGGCATCTATTCACCACTCTTATAGCCTCCTGACAAGGCAGATGAGGCTTCAGAATCCTTAGAGCAAAATATTTACAACATAAAAATATTTAAGATATTAAGGAGTAAGTAGTGGAAAGTACAATTAATAAAGACTGCTTGGCTGCTCTAATATTTTGGTCAAGTGATTGCTCTGTCAGTTTTACTATGGACATGAATGAGATTGTGTTGGACAGTTTCTCACTGTTTCTGTGACAACAGAATCTCATAACAACAGTTAAAATTTTTATATATAGCGGTGTAAAATGTACATAAAGAAAACAGTATGATATTCAGATCAATTCTTACATCATCTTTTTCTCCTAAATTCTTCTTTCTGTATCACCCAAAAATATAGCTCAGGCATAGTAAGCTTCAAGAAGAGAAAGCAGAAACAGTTCCTTGCTGGGAACAGCAAGATCTGCAACATTCTTCACAAAATAAAGTTTTGGCAAGTACATCTTCAGGAAAATCACAGTCAGTGGCAGATTTTCAAATGAAATTGAAAACAAGTAACCTTCATTTTCCTAACTCAGGTCTTTCATTTGAGGCAGATACTATTTCCTCAAGGAAAATGATACAGCTTATTCTAATATCTATATTAACATGAAAGGGATGATCACACATACTTTAAAGAAGCTTCCCAATTTAAATATAATTAATAATTTTATGTTAATAAACAGTTAATGCTTTTCTATTTAGTATTTAATAAGATTCTTTATAGTGGTGCTGCTAATCTTGACAGTCCTAAAATACAACTATATATATTTGGATTTAATCTCTTAATTCAAAGACTTTGCTAGGAATCAATCAAGATTGCATCACGATATGG
>JANHGB010022183.1:0-18350 GCA_026283785.1 Coracopsis vasa
AAACAAGTCAAACCAGCAATGGAATTTCCCAAGAACACTTTTCTCAGAAGCAACACATTTCAAACCTTCGTTCATAGGACAGGTTGCTAAATCCTCCGGATCCACAGTGTTCACACAAGCTGGCCAAAGCTGAAGAGAAGCACAGTCCCGAGTTTCAAACACAGGAGAGGTGCTCATGCTCTTTTCTCTGCATGTGCTTGTTGATTTAAAGTCCCAAGGAAGAAGGAAGGCTGCTCTTTGGTAAACATGTGACAGCCACTAAAGGAATGCTAGCCAGAGAAACAAGATAAAAGCAGCCTATGCTGCTTTCATCGGGGTTTGTTTAGAAAGTACTGCCTTACCTGTACCTTTCCTACTGCTCTCACCTTATGATACCTGGTCTTTATTCAAACAATTATTCTGTTAGTGAATTTGCCTAAAAAAAATATTTACCATTCACTTATCATGAAACCGTGATTTTTTTCTCTCCTGTAGAGAAATGTAATTTATTACTCAAACTCACACTCTGGTCATAAATATTTTGGATCCTCTTTAGAAATGTACTTTTTCCATCCTGGATTCTCACAGATTTACAGAGAAAAAGACAGTGAAAAAAGTAAAGTAAGAATCACAGCAGGCATCCAGTCTAAACCAAAGTGTTTCCTCTCTAGGGAGCAGCCTATCCCTTGCATTTGCCAGGCCTCAGTCAGCCGTTACCTTTCTGAGCAGCTCTGCTCACTCTCCAGCTGGAGCCCTGCTCCATTGCTGTGGGCTCCCAGGCTGGAAGAGCAAAGCTGTGCCAGCAGCTCTGTGCTTACTGATGGGATTTGTATACACAGACATAAAACCTGTTCTTACAACCAAAGGAGCAAGCACAGGACTGATTCTAATGCATACCAGGTTATATACCTACTACACAGCCATGAACAGTTAGAGGTTCCGTCTTGGAGACTGCCTCTTACAGAGACACAATTCATTGCAAGAATAAAAAGAAAAAATAAGAAATAGAAAATGGACTTCAACTCCTGGGGGTTTAGTGGAGGTTTGTTTGTTTAAAAAAAAAAACCAAACCTTAAAGTATATTTTAAGGAAGGCTGGGTTACACTTACAATGAGATCATGTCCTGTTTTCACTATCCACACATCTGATGCTTTGAATGTGCATTTTGGACACAGATTTGATTCCCAGTAGAAGGGCTGTTTTTCCCCAGCATTCAGGGCAGATCCATTCCCACTGTCTCTGCCTGCAAAAGGTCTCTCTGTAGAGAAACTGGAGCTCTTCCCAGCAATTCACTAATCAGTGCAAAGTTTTGTTTCCGCTTCTAAAATACCTGGTGGTCCTCAAAAACAGCATGGGAAGGCTGCAGGGTAAAATCACACATCTGAACCCAGCCACTCACAATGTTCAAAACATCAGAGAGCACTGTGAAAGTGGGCAGAAAATGTAGGGAAGGAAGGGAGCACACTCCCCACTCAGCAGGGGCTTGCAGACCTGGCTGCTCACAACCAAAAGGGTTTGTGGCCCCACTACCTGCAGCTATTTGTAAATTGGCTCTAATCAACTATCAGCAGTATCTTGCCTCTCTAAGGTAAACTGCTCCCTGAGGCTATTTTCTGCAGGTGTTCTGAATGCAACTCTTTTTTCCCCCAAAAAAGGGCATTCTGATGATCTTGTTTATAAAAGCTGCTGCCTGGCAGCTCCCTGAAGAGTAGTCTAGGCTGGCATCTTCAAAATAAAAGCTACTTAGCGCTCAAGAGGGGAGAAAAGTACTCATTGAGCAAACATCATGCCACTTGACTTACATGAGTCTTACCACACCAGATTCCCCATGGATCTGGCAGCTGAAGAGGGTGTCTTTTTCCTTGGACTGTATGATGGCTACAAGCTAAAGGCATAGGATGGGCAGAGCCCTGGTGAAAGGCCACTGTTGGGAACACATGCTTTCAGCAGGGCTCTTTTCAGACTCTCTCCTGTCTCTGTGATGCCAGCATGTATGGCTGAGTGAACATGCTGGTCAGCCATACAAGGTCTCAGAGCAGGAAGGTGGCACTTATGGCACTGAACTAAAAATATGCAAGGGCACAGCAAAGCAACAAGGGAAAAGCAAAGTCTAGTTCTATCAGGCTGGCCACTGAAGCCAGCTGACTGAGCAGGTTTCACACACTGCCCAGGAGACTTGCCTTGTCTAAGCTTGTCTAAGATTTCCCACTCGCTAAGCCAGTGGGAAGTCTCCCTTTCTAATTCAGAAGCAAGCATCAATTCCTTGAAGATTTGCAGGGACAGGCTACCAGGAAAGGGCCGGGGCAGTTCAGCACGCATGTTTGTGGATGCCCTGCTCCCTGTACTTACACTTAGTCCTAGTGCTACATGATTGAAAACAAATGTCCCAGTAGCAGCTCCATAAGGGAAGCAGTGAAATCAGTTGTCAAAGAAAGAGGAATATCTCAGTCTCAACACAGCTTATTCAGCACCCAGAAAAATCATCCTCCATCCATGCCACTGTCACTGAGTTAGATTTGTACCAGAGAAGTCACTTCTAAGTTCTTCCCATTGGTTATTCTGTTATTTCCTTACTTTTGAACTCTTCCCTTGACAACTTTCACTGTAGCCCTTGACATCTTTTGTGTGGTAATATGATGTTAATTCACTTCAATTCTGATTTCTCCAGAGTTCACCAGGACTGCCATATACATGACGGAAAACTGGAAACCATTTAAGTCTTCCACTCTGACCCCTATGCACTGATTTGCTTTCCTTATTCTCCCACATTAAGTTTTCATTCTAAACTTTACCCTTGAATCCATCATTTATACAGTTGCAACAGAAAAAGTAATCCAGAAATAATGCTACAACTCTTGTCAACTTGACACAGCCCTTTTTCGTGTTGTTTTTTGGCTGATTGGTTTGTTAGTTTTCAGAACCATTGTGCTAAAAGAGCTGGAGTACAGTTGGCAGAAATTCAAATACATTTTCAGATGTAGCCAGGTTTTATTATTTGTCAACAACCAAACTGTCTGAACAGCAGACATACTCCCTTTATGTCCCACTAAACATCAAACCAATATTTGTAAAACCCTGACAATGTATTTCACACAAACCTTTACACCATTATTTTAAAGATCAAACATCCTTTCACCTGGGAGCCATGGCCCAGCCCATTTCCCCAGCAATGTATGTGCTTCCAGCTCAGCCAAGCAATGAGATTCCTTTCAGGTGTCTGTCGCTGAGCCGGCACCCAGCCAGCCATGCTCTTCTTCAAAGCTCCACCAAAAGCCCTTTGCCAAGGTGCCTCTGAGAGAATCACTCAGAAATTGATTTCAAATTCTTTTTCAAGGTGTCACATGCTTACGTCTCGCAGAGAGGGCAGAGAGGGCACTTCATCCCCAGCCCTTTCACTGATCAGAATTTGCCTTTTTAATTTAAAGCCACAAAAAGTCCTCGCTGCCTTTGCATGCCACACTGTTCCTCCCCAACCAGATAGTGGCTCACCGTGCTGAGCTGAACCGAGACGAGCATCATTTAGACCTCTCCTGCCCTGATGTGGATACTACCCTGTACACTGCCCTGTAACAAACCTGGAGTAAAAAACTAGTACAGTACTTAGCCGGCAGTCATCTCCCAGACAGGGAATGTCATTAATTCATTCAGCTCACTATGGGCAAAGCCATCCCATGAGGCAATACCAGACCCGTTATCAAGTGGTGAGCGACAGGGAGAGGAGGCTTTGCAAATTCAGGGAGGAAGAGGGATCAAGGGGGTACCCCAGGACTCCAGAGAGATCCCAAGAGCCCCAGTCTTGCTGCCGTTTGCCCCTCACAGCCGCTTGTCCAACTTCAGGTCCGGCATCCAGAGCAAAAGTCTCATGGGGACCCTGACAGCATGAGTGCCCCGGGCACAGGTAAGAGATCAACCCTGGCATGGCCCAGTTATGCCAAGAAAAAGAAGCTTTATACTGGCGTGGCTGATGTCATCCATTCATAGAGCAGCAGCCATGGGATACCTGCTATGACACTCTACCAGTATTTAACGTACACCTCTGTCATTCCAGTTCCTTTGCAAAACAGTTATCACTGCACACAGCATTTGTTAGAGGTAAACTTGGCTGAATAAAGGCATTAATGTGCAGGAAAACCAGGATAGCAATAAAACTGCACACAGGCAGCAACGACTCACACTTCCACTTTGTTCACTATATTAAGCCTTTCTCAACATTCTGTAGACTTGCAACCCCAAATATATCTCCCACTTCTTGGGCTCAAAGTAAAATTTCTCTTCCTCCTCAGCCTCAAGCCTTAGTCAAAAGAAATAGAAGACAAATGAGAGAACTCTCTACAATGGAGTCAGACCTCTGAGTCAGGAGCCCCACAACTGGGAAAACCTTATGAAACAGACTTCAGGTCAGTGTACTTCTCACTCCTCCTACCAAGGTATGAAAGTATGAGTGAAACATCTCTGGCACGCCTCCCTGAACTCATCCAGCATCTATCCGGTCCTCCACGCCTCTGGGCTAACAGAGTACAGCAGCATACTATACTGGAAGGAAGATGCTTGTGCTAGATAAGCGTGAAGGCAGAAATATTTACACAATGCATTTCTGCCTAAGTCATACCCACCTGCTGTTTGTTAATGGGTACAGATGACAAGGGCCCAGACTCAAGAGGAAGAAAATGTCTTAGCAGCAGCAATGTTTTAATTAAATACCTGCTTGGACTCCACAGCATTTCCTCACAAAGTGTTCTGTGAAGTGGCACAGGTCAAATGCACAGCCTTGTTTACCTGAAACCACACTTGAAAACTAACTGAAATAAGTCTGTAAGCCATTACCCACAAACAAAATGTAAGCTTCACCTATAGTCCAAAATATCAACAAAATCCATGCGCCCACTAAGCCTGTAGTTGAGAAATGTGACTTGGATTGATGAAGTATGCAAAGAGAGAAACCTTGTCTGTTTAGATTATTAAGTAAGCAGTAATTTGATCAAACAGTTTCCCTGTGGCTATTCCAGTATGTGCTGCTTGACAGCAGTGCTCACTACAATCCTGTGTACCAGCACGCTTCACAGATGGCTTTTCAGATCCAATCCTGACTTTCACCCTTGGACTCCAGCTCTCACTTATTCCAGTGAAAAAGTTTCCCACTAATTTAATAGCATCTGAAGTGGATCTGAGCTGTCCAGTTCCTGAAATATGAAGAAGTTTCAGGTGAACACCAGGTCTCTAATCTCTGTTGCAACCCACATTTCTTCTACTGTGATAGTGAAGGTGGGAGGAAGGAAAGCCTGGAGCAGCACTCAGTCTAATGGGATGACCAGCAAAGACAAGCTGGCAGGCAAATCAGCACCTAGAGACAAAGCAAGCAGACAGGCCAACTCAAATGTCACAGGAGGTGGATTCCCAAATAAAAAAGTCTATGTACACAAGGATGGTTCAGGTCTAATTAGAGACCTGAAAAACAATGGCAATGATTTTCTTTTTCTAGTTAAATTTGGGTGGTGTTTGGGGTTTTGTTGCTGTCTTTGTTTGGTTTGTTTAGTTTTTTAATAATATTCCAGCAGTGAAAGAGAGTGTTTCCAGAAATACAACCAAACTATTACAGTTGCAGATGAGGTGGATGGAGGCTGGATTTCCCCTGAAAACCAGCAGATTTTGATCAGAAACCAAGAAACAGATGACCAGTGTTCTTCACCTCGCAACTGAGTCCACATACTACTTTGGAAACACCAAACTAGAGAGCTTGTGGGTTACATGAGTCCAGCTTGCAAGCAAGAATATAGAGAAGAGCAGACCTAAATCTCAAAAATTGCAAGCAAAGAGCCACAGGCAATGGCTCTGCCAATGAAAATAACCAAAACAAGAATGCAAATACCAAGTCAGCAAATAGGCTAAAGCAGTGTAGCTGGACAGATGAGAGAAACAGACCTGGAATACAGGCAATGGCATCCACTCTACGATGGGAAGTGATGAGAGGCAGAGAGGAAAATACCCACCTAACAAGTACCTTGACAGAGATGAAGGAGACAGAACCAAATATCCCAGGAAGGAAAAAAAACCCAGCAAACAGGAACACATGCACTGATTGAGAACACTGACAAGTAAGAGGAAGATGCCTCCAGAGTGGCTTTAGCTAATTCAAACACTTGCCATGTACAAACACTACAATCTAATCCCAGCGACACTGATAAGCCACAGTATCAGACTGAAGGTCCAGCTGCTCATGATACACAGTAAAAACATTTGGAAATGCCTAAGCAAATGCCATAAGGAGCTCAAACCACCAGGAATGTTATCACAAAACCTTCACAGTACTTGACATGCACAAGCGCTGTCATCTGTCCATGCTCAGCACTTGTGAATGACAGCCTCGAATCTGCCTGGAGGGCATCACCACAAACAGGGGAAAGGAGGATGCCAGGGCTGTGTTGCCATCCCAGCCCAGATCCAGCCATGCTTTGAAACAAAGATTTGTCTGTATGTAAATATGGGGGGAAAGGGGGTGTGTGTGAATGAGGAATAAATACTTAAACAATGGATAGCAAAACAATGCTCCTCAAAACCCTTCAGTTACTCTAAAGAGAATCTCAGTTGCACTGGGGAATGCCCATGCTCCAGAAAACACAGGGAATCACACTTCAAACAGATCAACTATGCTTTTAGAGTCTGTACAACTCCATTGAATGCGATATAGTTATCTACCAGCAATGAAAAGAAAATCAAACACTTAAAAGATAGCTATGAGACTAACAGTGAAAGCAAAAAGTACAGGAGGGATTTGCCATCAGTAAAGACATGGTTGCAAGGGTAGTCCAGCCCAAGATTTGACTGGAGGACAAAAAAATATTGTGCTTTCACTGACAAAAACATGCTTTAGATCATTGAAGTGACAAAAAAGGACACAAAAGTCATTAAGAGAAACAAGAACAAGAGAAGCTGCCAAGCAAAGAAGGCAGCTTCTACAATACAGGCTTCAAGGACCATAAACAGCATAGCAGAGAGGGGTGTCTGGGCTTCACTTGTCAATCAATTGTGAGAAGCAATGGAAAATGTCAGTTGAGGGCTTCCAGGGTTCAGGGTGGTGAGAAAATGAACCAAAAGAAAGTTGTAGCACATTAAGAAACAGCCTACATAATTTTCCATGGCAATTCAGTTTATTTGATTAAGTGTATTAATGCTGGTAAATCAGAGATTTTAATATTTGTTACCAGAAAGGGAATAAATGTGATTTTCTGGAGCATCGTAACAAAACTGAACATCAACAAAACAAGCAAAGTACAGCCCACTTACCCCCTTCCTGCAGAAAAATGACATCAGAAGTGGGCTCAGAGGACCACCTGGGAGCTCATACATAGGCCTGGCTGGAAGAAAGAAAGAAAACCCAAGTCACCCCTCATGTTGTTCTTGACAAGGATGTCAGCAGCACTTGCTCCCTTCAGGACAGTGCCACAGCCTTTGACCAGATCCTTGTTGACCTTTGCTTCAGCCCCAGCACAGACCACACTAACATAAATGAGTTTGAGTGTGTGGGAAGAATAAGGGTTTGTATCTTATTTCACAATGCATCTTCGATTTGAAATTCCTAATAGATGGCAGTTCACATCATTGAATGATTATTAACTGCTGCAGCTTGGTAAATGAGAACCTTAGCTTAAATGCCAAGTTCTAGTTTTCAGCAGTGTCAAATGTTAACTTCAGAAGTTATCTAAATAAAAATTAAGACCTTTGAATAAAACTACTTTTAAACCCTAAAGAATAAGTTTTGACTCTATTGCTCAGCCAGCCATTTTCAAGGTATTAAGTTTCAGGGAGAGATGACAGATTTCAGCTAAATTTTAATAGTGTGGTAAAACTTCCTAGTGTGATTAGTTAAAGCATCTACAGAACCTAGTTTTTAAATTTCCACTTAAGCTAGCTAAGTAAAGTAACTTGTATTATGTTTCAGATCTTATGATAATTAAAGTTACAGTAAATCCACAGAATTCAATAGAATTAACTGGCTATAAATCCCAGAGCATAAAACTGGTTTGCGGAGGTAGTATGTCAGTGATATTCAGCCTTTCTGCAAGGTGCCAACCATTGAGCAAGCTGATTAGTCAGTCTTTGATTAATTGGCTGCTGTGTAAGAGTCAGGGTCAATCTACTCAATTAGGTGAAGGTCTGGTGGAGATCAGAGATGTAAATCAAAACCTACAGCAAAAGCTTCAATACAACATGAGAACATACCAGCAACCTTTCTTCCCTGCAAGGACCCCTCTCCTCCAGGCAGCCTGTTCTCCAACCATAGCCATAAGTGAATGCTGAGGAAAAAGCAAAAGCAGAACACCACGTGTGCATTGAGTAGCCTTCACAACTCCAACCATATTCATTTCCAAGGATTTTTGAGCCTGACAAGGTTCATTGTTTTCTTCCAGGTATTTAACCAGCCTCCCACTGAACCCAGGTACACTTTTTGCACCCAACAGAGATTTCTTCAGCAGAGACCTCTGCAGACCTACCACCCACTGCATGAAGGTCCAGCTCTTCCTGTTCCTCCTGAAGCTGGCTTCCTCTGGTAGCCCTCAGATCTTGTGAGGGAGTGAAAAGCATTCCCTGCCCACCTCCCCATTACTGCTTACATAAGTCTGTATATCTGATGATCCCCCAAAGTTTATCTCTTTTCACAGTTTATGAGTCTTTGTCAATCAGTCATGCCCAGCACTAGAAACATGCTCACTGTCCACACTGTTGACCTCACTGCCTCTTCCAGTTCTGCCACATCCTTTTGGGAGTGAGGGGGCCAACACTGTGCACAGTACTCAAGGTAAACTCTAGGTTTACCTGTGCTGTTACTCAACAGCACAGTAGTGCTTCCTACAACAAAGGACAGCTTATTGATAAGATGAGGTAATTCCCCATCTTCAGAGCATTGTGCCAAGGAGTGCATAGACACAGACTGCATCCACTTCCCACCTTCCAGCAGCAAGCCCCATGCTGTTGCAGAGAAGGAGGGACTCACATAAGGGCTACACAGCAAGATAAGGGTCAAGAGAAGACAAAACCCAGTGGGAAGCTGTAACCCTCCAAATCCAAGAAGCAGGAGAACATGAGAGGAAGTGAGGCCAGTGGGGAAATGGTGTGACTTGTTAAAAAAAGCACAAATTAAGACTAGTTTAAAACCAACCAGATTGTAACACTGGTCCATGGGACTACAGGAGACTGGGTATGTAGACAGAAAACAGGAATGATTTGAAACCAACCCACACAGACTGGGAAACTATCTTGACAGGATGATGAAAACACTGTATTTTTAGACATTATAAATAACTAGTTAAAAAACTGTAATAGAAAAGCAGCTCATCCCCAATGACACATTCTTCAGCATCCTATAGAAGAATAAAACCCCCAAACCCACAGAAATCTAAGCAATAAACTGGGATCTAAAAAAGCAGAACTACACAAAAATCAGTGTAGCAGTAAAAAGAAATAGCTGGAAAGCTGCAAATACTTCCAGGAGATCATGTACAGGTACTATAGGAAAGCATCTGGATACTTACATCATTAATTAAAAATACTTTGAAAGGACTAAAAAAATCAATTTGTTGTTTGGGGCTGAACAGCAGATTAAGGCCATTACTGGCAGTAAAGACAAAAATGGGAAAATGAATATCCTTCAGAATGTGAATATCATGTTCAAAGGAGGAAAAGAAGAAAAGATCATGAACTTCTGGCAAGTTAAATGTGGAATCACAGGAGACAGACCAAAAAACAACTGTGGTAAGCACCTTCTTAGCAGCATAAAAATTTAATTACAACTCTTTTTCAAGTGTTGCAGAAATAGGGCACCTTCCTGAGAGCTCGTGGGGTCAGAGATAATGAAGGTGCACAAGGAACACTCATAACACTAGGCTTAGAGTAGGAAAGCCAAATTTTGCAGCAGTGTTACCTGTAAAGAAGCTAAAGGACATAATTCAGCTATTTTCACTTATAAAAGGTATCTCAGTGATTGTCCAACCAGTTCTTTGAAAATAGCTCAGTGTTGCATAACAACACAAAAAAATATTATGAAAACTAGCGAATAAGACCACAAAAGCAGCCTTGCCATGACAAATCCATACTGCATCCCCATTTCTTCAATACAGTGCAGAAGTCTTGAAAAGGTTATAATAGAACCACACTGACAAGCAACTTGGATAATGAGGGGTCTGAAATAGCTTCTACTCAAGTAAAAAACTTCACTTTTTCAAATAGAGAAAGAGGTAATTATGGGATCAGCACAGGAATGGAGGGGTAATAAAATGGTGTTATGGAGGTGTCAAATAAGGAATGAATTTTAACTACTTTCTAGAAAAGAACTAGAGGGCGCACAGCAAAATGAGTAGGTATCAGGTACAAAACACAATGCACAGAAATAACATCTAATGCAACACAAGACTATGGAACTCACCCCTGAAGGACAATGCTGGGTCTCAGCATTTGAGCATAATGGGCTCAAAAAGCAAACAGACAAATGGCGTATGGGTTCATCACAGGCTAACAAACATAAAGGCCATACTTTCAGGGTTAGAAGTCCCCAAACTGCAGTCAGAAGCTGGGAACACACAGCCAAACTGTTCTTAAACATTCTCCCCAGATACTTGCTACCAGCCAGTGCCAGGGACCTTTGCTTTGATGGAGCACAACCGTTCTTCTGGCAGTGCACCACAGATTGCTTTTCTGTTTAACTTTTTAAGTTATTTTGAAATCTAAATACAATCCAAACCTGTAAGATTGCAAGCTGTTAACAAAGGATGGAAAATTAACTGCTTGGTTTGCAGCTTTCACTCAATAGATCAAACAAATAAACTGTTCCAATAGCTTCATCTGTCAAATAAATCTTTCTGATCATTTCTTTAAGTTCAGGGGTAGGAGTCCCAGCAGAAAAAGGTATCTGAAAGCTAATTCATGTTGCTAATCACCCAGCAACTGACAGCATCAGCCCAAGTGATATGCTGTGAACACACAGTCAATACCAGTCCCCTGGTCCTGCAACTCAATTGTACAAAAGTTGGATATTGTATAATCCCAGCTCTCCCCTAAACCAGGGCGAGGCATTAATCTGGAACCTTACCTTTATCCATTTTACAATTTATGTATTTATTTTACTAAGATGCTCTCAATTTATGCCAAGCAGCACAGGTAAATGTCACTGCTTTAGCAGTGAATCCTCTACGAAGCCACGATCTCCTCCAGCCTGGAATCCGTTCTGCCACAAGGATAAGCACTTAGCAGTGGTAGCTCTGTTGGCCAGATAACATCATTCCAGCAATGACAAAGCAGCATCCTTCTTTCAGCCTCAGCCATGTGCATGTAATCAGTGGGAAACTCAAGAGACACACAGGTAGTTTCATGGACAGGCTTTGCTGCCTGCTGGAGAGGTCTGGGAACCAGCTCTGCACCCCTGGCTATTACTCACCCTAATGGGCAAGGAAACCAGACAAGCCTTAGCCCATCTGAGGCAGAAACCATTCCAAGAATAGCCATTATTTTTGTGAAGAAGGGAGATTGTAAAAACATCCAATTGTTTTTTGGATGAAAAGCACTCAACTTGGACAGGAAGTCTCCATATCAGCCTAGATTCCTTTCACTTTTCTGGCAGTTTTTACACAGCCAAGTAGGGAAAAAAAGAGCTCGTAGAATGGGGAAGGAGAACAGAGACGGAAGGAAGAAAGGAGAGAAGGTAAAGTAGAAAAGGAAAAAGCAATTGGAAAGGTGTCGTGTTGTCCCCTCCCCAGATGGGTGGCAGCAGTTCAGCTTCTAACTTTGAAAATCAGATTTTTTCCCAGAAAAATTACAGTATCTTTTTATTTACATTTTTCTTTGATGCTGCCAAGCTCTGCTACCAGGGAAATAACTTTTGAATAAAAATGTTTTGACCAGCTTTGCCTGAAACAATCGATTAGTGGTGAACGGCAGAGCAGGAATAGGGAAAAAAAGAAAAGAGGCCAGCAGCTGGGCAGCAAACAACCCAGCCTGGCAGAGAGAAGCTGGCAGCACCCAGGCTACCAAGCACCTGACAAATCTGTGTTCAAGCTAACACATCCAGCCCTTTATTTCAAACAAGACTTATCCTTTGAAGGATGCTCTGTGCTATCGTCTCCAGAGAACCCCATCACATGGTCTAGGTCCCTCAGACCCTGCCAGCTCCCCCAGTGCGGTCCGCAGGGCCTCTCAGGTGCCTGTATCTAGCAACATTAATGGCTGGTGCTGAAAATAGATCAGGAAATTCATTAGGAGTCAGTCATCACAACAATGGTCACCAAGCTGGGTTAATATGACTCCAGCCACACTTCATGCTCTTGAGTAACTGCTCAGATATAGCTGCTAGTCTCTTTTCAGTGCTCAGATTCATGCTCTTCCTTTCCTTTCCTAATCTTTTTTCTACTAATATAGTACATCACTCCGGCATCTCTAACTTAACGCTCCATTTGCTGGCTGGCTGACAGGTCTCAAAAAAGCACATCTTTCTACTTCCAGTGCAATTCTGTTTAATCTTGTATGGAGAAGGTGTATCACTTAAGTAACTTTTTCTACCCCTCCTTTTCTGCATGAAAAAGGAAAGAAATTTGAAAAAAGAATGACAGCAGTGTTTTAACCTAAACGGGAGCAATTTGCATGCAAATCAGATTTTTCAGGTGCCACAGAAGATGTGGGGGCCCTGCCAATCTGGAGGGAAGAAATAAAAAGAAGGGTGAATTTGACACAAACACTGTCAAATGATGAACCTGCAACTTTCCGTTTCTTCCCTAGGACAAAGTGTCCTGGAGAGAAAGTCTCTTCTGTACTACTACATATTTATTTTCATTCTCGTTGACACTACCATTGTAAGACAAAGAACCTGTTTCTTCTTTTATTTATATGCCTTCTTAAAGCCTCTTGCTTGCAAGTCCTACAAATGTAGTCAATATGTGAGTAGGTGCAGCTGGATATAAAACCAAGTGGGAAGTGGTTTCCTTACCGAACTTGATGAGAAAATGAGTTATACAGTCAATAAAGTAGCACCAGACTGTAGAGAAAGAGAGAATCATATGATCTACTAAACAGCATCCAGACATTATCAGTAATAAATCATGGTGCCATGAAGTTAGCAGAAGCACAACAGAGGTGCTAAAGCTGTGGAGAATAGAGGAGCCCCGGGGAAGGTAGCAGTCTGTCACCAGCACTTTAGCTCAACCAGTTCACCCCAACAGTATTTCTCCAAAATGTTAGCATTTGTTACACATGGGGAAAAATCCTTATGCTGCAGAGCTGTCACTTGTGTCATAAATAGGGTTATTTACACCTCTCAGAGAAAGGCCTTTCAGAAAATTATGCCTCTGGACATTTAAGTTCTTCTGGCAGCACTGAAGCAATCTTTTTGGGAACATGAAGGCATCAAGCCCTGTGCAGGGGAAGCCAGAGCACTCCATGCTTAGGATTGCTGTACCACACCACAGAACAGCTATGCAGCCATTCAAATCAGATCCATAGCACTGCCATACACAGCCATTTTCACAAGAGCCTCAACATCAAATTCACCAGTTTTCTCTTATACTTGAAAATATCAAGAGAGCAACCAGAGGAAAACACCTTGTGTTTGCCTTCCCATGGATCTGAACAACGGAACTGCCATATCAGAAAACAGTCTCCAGCACCTAGACTAGTAAACAAGCTACAACTGCCATTTGCTAACACAGACACACACTGGTCTTGGAAAACCTGTACTGGGCACAAGTTTTGCAAGTATTTGCTCTTCTACTTTCTACTTTGACGTTCCTGGTGCGCTGGTATAATTTACCACCACTGTTCTTACAGAAGTGTTACATCCTTTCTAAAATAAACAGGACTATGTGACAGATCTAAAACAGAGGAATGCATCAGAGCAATTAGCGGTTCTACTGCTTTTGTGGCACTGATTGGAATTCCGTTCTCAAGCGAAAAGCCAGTTTTCCAGTGAGAGAGCAGTGGTTCTGCATACGGGCTCCATCTGCCGGCACACCGCTCTCCAAGCTCTGCTCAGTGTGTAGTAAACTGAAACAAAACCTGCACAGCCATCAATTACATTTTTCTTCTCTCAGCCTATGAATTTCAATAAATACACTATCTGTTCATCTTCTGTGTGGGAGTTCAGTCATCTTCTTGGCAGCAATATTATTCTAGAGCAATTACCTGTGTCTTTATCACCTATCATTGTGCTTCATCATCTTTTCATCATGTGTAAAAACCAACCACTTTATTACTACAATTTCTGTAGGCAGCCGGGTCCTGTTAGTTACCATGGAGATGATCTGTCAAAAGAAGTCTACATTTAAAGAAGTGAAAGCTGAGAAAAGGAGATGAAAAACACAAAGAGCCTGAAATGAACTTGTTTCTCTAAGTCAGAGTTTAAAACACAAAAAGTACATCTCGGACAGCAACACTGAGATGCCACTAACAACTTGGTTAAGAATCCATCAACCTGTCAATACAGAGGATGTCTCAATGACTCACAAGCATTACTATATGCTCAGAGGCTTGGCTTTAATCCCTCAGCCAAGTCCCATGACCTGCTCTTGGGAAGGCCAATTTCTTATTACTATAAATCAAAAGATAAAATGGAGGGAGGGAGGACAGGCTGCAACCGTAGGCAGGTGGCAACAGCAATTTTCCCCTCCCTAGCAGTCACTAGCAAGACAGAGGATTTTACATCAGCTGCACAATAGTTTATACCCATTCCTGAAATCTTCTTTGAGTTTATCTATCTCTTTTTCATCCAACTTCACCCTGGTTTTGCTCCACTTTCGCCCCTCCTGTGGACTCCTGCCCAGCTCTGCTCTTTTGCCCCTTCCCTCACATGGAGAGTGAAGAAAGAGGGAAGCTGCACATGGCTCTCCTCTTTCCATAAAACACATGCACACTTGCAGCTGGTTTACCTCTCTCTTTCTCAATTCCTATATATTTCAAAAGAAGCTGTCAGAAGCAGCTATTTACAGATGCTTGCTCCCTCACCCACATACATAAACCCCCTCCCTCACTTTATGAAATTCTGTTTTCCTCTTTGAATGTTTTCATCTCCTCCAGCCTTCCAGCTCCCACCCTTCCAAGCTGTAATTGCTCTCATGTTACTGCAGGAAAAATATTAGCAAAGTACAAAGCACTTGCTGATGCTCTGTGTTTCTAGGATGTGTCATTAGCAGCCTTGAGCTGAAACACGCCAGGCTGCAAACGGCTTTGGCTCTATTCATCTTTGTATCTCTGGAAGAAATAAGCAATCTCAGAGTTATCCAATTTGTTTAATATCAAGTACACATGCAGTGAGCTTTAATGATGTGGCTTGTCATTCTGAACTGCAAGAGTACAGAAAATGACCACCTATTCACTATGCTCACAGCTAGCTAGCAGAATTACCCCAGTCTTGCAAATCATAAAAAGATAGCTAGGGAGAAAGGAGACAATCTCCAAAAGTTTCTCCAGACTTAAAAGCACTTTATTTTCTGTCTGTCCACCCTGAGGCACAAGGTACTCAATTTTCATAAGTGATAAGTGTCCATACTTTCCATGGGTTTCCACCTGCGTAAAACTTCCTATGATGTTAGGAAGCTGAGTCTAAAGAGCATCAAATTTAGATACTGCAACTGAGACAGATGTCTAGAAATCTAGGACTAATCAATTACCAGGGTATTAGAAAAGGCACCGTAGCAGAAAAATGCTTGGGTTCAGCAGCGGAAGGTTCCAGTGCTTAACTTCTGAGAAAAGAAGGAGGGAACATAAAATAGGCAGGAGAGGGAGAGGTTACAGTAAAACAATAGGCAGGAAAGAAGAGAGAGTGATTAAAATAGAAAAATAAAAACCAAAGGTATATCAGGAATGCACTGCCATCAGAGTTCAAAGCAGAAATCTCACGGACAAACCAAAAAGAATCAAATCTGAAGATTTGAGAGACGACTAGTTCAGTTTTCCTGAGAAAATATGAACTAAACAAGAAAGATCACATTCTGATCTCAAATCTGATCTTCCCTGAAAGCTTATTACAGAGCAGAACTTCTTCCCAACTGTCCCCTTAGCAAAAGTGCTATTGAAGAGAGGCTGAAACCACAGATAGATCAGACAGTGCAAGTTTCAATCACTGAGGAAATGGCACTCACACACCCTCCTTTAAGGGTGTGGGCCCTGTGTTTCCTCTCTCTCTTTAGACACCTCTCAGTGTCAGGTTGAGACATCACCTTCCATATGGTGCTTTATCTTCTACAAGACAGGCCCAGGGAGTGTCACTTCCCTGCTCTTTAGCATAGCTGGTTGCTGCACAGATTGGATGTAGATGGAGAAGTTCCCAGGCTACAAAGTGGTTTCCAGCATCCTGGGCCAACTTGAGCCGCCACTTGGTAGGCATGCTGTAGAAACTTCTGCTTCTGCTAACCTCATTTCCTCCAGCCAAGCCTTCCAGACAGGCTCAGCGGATGCTGACTCCCTGCACAGGATCTCTGTGCCCTTCCAAGGCAGATGCCCTCAACCAGCAGCATCTGTGCTGCCTCTCTGCCCTGTGCAGAGAGGTGCTGGCAGGCAACAGGGGCATACGGTGGTTCTGCTTGCCTCCTCCTCTTTCCCACTAACAGGTGTGCAAAGACAGCCAGGAGAGCTGCCCTGACAGGGAACACTCCCTGTCCTGCCCGCTGCTGCTGGGGGATGCTCTGCCTGTGGCAGCTACAAGAATAAAAATGGAGTACAGGATAAAGGATTTCTTCTTCTCTTCAGAACAAATCAAATACACACAAGGAACCCAATGCACACACTGCGCCATAAAATGGCCAAAACATTCACCAGGAATGGGCCTTCCTTGGGGTCAAAGGAGGGAGAACCAGTATGTCCCTTTTCATTCCCCTCCAGAGAGCCAAAAGCTTATTTCCCCACTGGCACCCAGGAGCTGCTGCAGCAGCAAGATGCCAGATTACGAGTCAGACCAGGCAAGAATTGCTCCCTGTGCCAGGGCAGCACAAGATGGGCAGGCTTGACAAGGGGAAAGGGTGGCAATATACAGCAACTTCATTAACGTCAGCGGGCCCTGCACAAAGGTCAGCAGGCCAGCACCTTCCCAGAGCAGCCTGCTACAGCCTGGAGCACTGCAAAGCCCACACCACTCCTCCTGCCAATGATCTGTGTCTGGAGAGTGGGCAGAAGGTTTCTGCTCATCCCTCAGCAACATCACACATCCACAGCTTTCCTAACAGTCAGTATGACCTACCAGCCATGAGCACAGCCATCACTTTCCCAGTCTTGAACTGGCTGGGACAGAGTAGAGAGAACATGGGGGTTGGCTGCATTCAGATGGCACCTGCAACCCATCTCCTCCATGGTCTTACATGATCATCCCTTGGCATGATGATTAACATGTGGACTCAGCACAGATATGTATGATCTGGGATGACATTGGCAGTCCAAGTGTAAAACAAGCAATGGCTAGACAGTGCAAGCTGGGATAATATGCAGCATGCCAGATGCTCATCCAGCACAAGGTTGCTATTGCCTGATTTTATTTCACCAGTGGCAACCACATGATCAGACCAGCTAAACTCCACCTAAACTGTGCTTTGAACTGTCCTGAATTTTTCCACCCAATGATCCAGCATCACTCTTCACCAAACCACAAAGTAGGGAGTGCAATGGGAAAGGCATAGGAAGACGGCACTACAGAGGGAGAAAAACAGATTTAATCACTTAACAAAAGCTATGCTCAACTGTTTGCTCAGAATTGCTTTTTGCCAAAGAACCAAATAGAAGGCAACCTTGCATCTTTCATGGTTTTGCAGGTATAAACAAGTCAATACAGCTAAGCCAGTCATCCTGTCTGCAGGAGTAATCCAGAAATCAGAGCTCTCACATTACAGGCAGCCCTTGGTTGGAAACAGGTAGCCGAAAAGCCAGGATCCCTTGCAGGAAGAGGAGACAAGCCTGCTTTCTCATGGATAGTCTAGCTTTGTTTATCTGGAGTTCTGCAACAAATGAGTGTGAATACTTTAATAAACCCAATTTCAAGAAAATGATCAAATTATTGCATCGCATTAGCACTTTCAAGATGTCAAGACAAGAGACAAGAGAGACTGAGGCACCGCAGTTCAGGGTGCTATATGGGGTGCCTGTACAGAGACTTCCCCTGCCTGTGTGCAGGATTGCTTGCAGACACAATGGGGAAGGGGTGAAATACAGACCATGCACCAACATGAGAAGGACTTGGGGGTGTTGGTCAATGAGAAAATGAACATGAGCCAACAGTGTGCACGCACAGCCCAGAAACCTACCGTACCCTGGGCTGCATCAAAAGGAGTGTGACCGGCAGGTTGAAGGAGGTGATCCTGCCCCTCTACTCTGCTCTCGTGAGACCTCACTTGGAGTATTGTGTGCAGTTCTGG
>JANHGB010022191.1:0-28428 GCA_026283785.1 Coracopsis vasa
CTTGTGAATGCTTCATCCCTGGCAGTGTTCAAGGCCAGGCTGGACAGAGCCTTGGGTGACATGGCCTAGAGTGAGCCATCCCTGCCAATGGCAGGGGGTTTGGCACTAGATGATCTTAAGGTCCTTTCTAACCCAAACTATCCTGTGATTCTGATTCTGTTCTATAAAACTGCTACAGAAATTGCACCAAAGACCTGCCAGACTTAATGTGACACATGCATGCACACATGAAAGCCCATCCTCACTCCATCCATCATCATCTCACTTTTTAACTCTCACTTTGAAATCACTTGAAAAGGTTGCAACACAGTTATCACTTCTATCAAGTGGCAAAATCCCTGAGATCAGTGTAACTAAAACCAGAACACATGAAGGCAGAATCAGATCGCTTATTACATGCATAAATTTTAATTGGTAACATGTAGATATTATAAAGGTGACAACAGAAAAGGAAACAACTTTCAGGTTAAGAGAGAAAATGTTTGGCTAGTAACTTCATCAACCTGCAGTTAATGGCATCAGACTTTGCTTTGTATTTAGAGATAAATAATACTTACCTATCTTCCTTCTATCAACTCCACAAGAACAACAATATTATACAGAGGCTTCTAAAATTAACTCACTGTTACATTTTATGTTACTGCTCTCCCCTCTCTGTCCTTTCCACTGCAAAACACAACATGTCACTAAGGACATGAGACTTGTGACCCACATCCCTAGAGGTCTCAAACCTCGTCCTCAGGAATGGCACAGACTCTCCATCTGCCTCACTCCAACAGACTCTTATTCCAACATTTATGAAGCAAGTGGCAAATCAGGCATCAGCCCATTCAGTAATCAGAAAAGCCTTCCCTGTTCAAATACATTGACCAGTACTTTTCCAAGTCTCATAGCACAAATAAGACACAGATCGGGACTTAGAAATTTCTCTTCTGAGACTTCTAAAATTCTATCTTGACCATTGACTTCATTTAAACAAACAAAAAAAACCTCCCAAAGGTAAATTGCATTAACATGTTTCTGTATGCTAAGTGAATTATAAACCAGCCAGGTTTGAAGACAAGTTTCTATCAAGCTTTCTTGAGCATGAGGCAGAGTCTCCCAAGTACTGCCATTGCTTCACAGATCCCAGGAAGTTTCTGGAATCTATATCTAAAAGTTACAATTCTATAATACATTGAATACAATCCTAAAATATGATAACTATATCCAAAAATTGAAAACTTAGTTATCATATTATAGGATTGTATTCACTATATTATAGAATTATAAAGCTTCATGAATTGACCATGGTAGAAGCTTATGGTGAAATCCTGTTCTTGCTCACCTCAACCTTCCAGAGTCAGCTGCAGAAAATGTAATGAAAACCCTAAACCCCGGAAACAGTGTTTTGAAAGTTGAAAAAAGTCAGAAACATCAAGTGAAAAAACAAAGCACTCAATTATCAGCATGAGAGCCCTGCCAACCTTCAGAGCCACAGGCTTCCAGTTCAATATACTCAGGAGTTCACAGGCACCTGCATGATCACTCCAGGACATGTACTTCAGCAGACTGTCAATGGGACTTACCTACTAGGCATCCTTACCTACCTCTCACCAGGAAAATGTTTCATTTATTTATCTACAGGCTTCTTTTTTCGTTTGTGCTGCAAATGATTTATCTTTCTCTTACCTATGGATTTTGGACTTCTCGGGGTGTGGGACTTTCTGTTTTTGACCCCACTTGCAAATCCTCAACGCATCTGAAGATTGGGCATTTCATACAGCTTTGTACCATGAGAAGTATTTTGGTGAACTAGTATAAATACCAGGACATTTACTCAATATCACACCCATCAGGAAATATGAGTGGGGGAGGGAGGGAGAAGGGAGGATCTTTGGTCTAAAAAGCAGTAACTTGCTCACTATAATGTAAATAATTATTAAAGTATTGTGGCATAGAGAAGGTTACCTGACAAGCTAAACTGTACTTGGAATTTTCTATAATGCTTTGCTCTCTTTATTAGCTCATTTGAGACTGGTATGTGGCTTATAATTACCCTGACCTGTAAAAAAAATTAATATTGGCAGTGATGCTGGTACTGGCAGAGCAAGTTATAGACCCTGAAGTTAATTATATTCAAAGTAAAGTAAATTTGGGAAATGTACTGGGATGCACTCAGCATTTGGCTACTTTTCAAATTACAATCTACTGTAAATGCACAATTTCATTTCCCCAATGAACTTTTATAGGCTTGTGTTAGAACAATCAGCAGTTTTGTGAAGGAAAAGTTCGCTGCTTAAGGACCAGACGTAAAGAAGTGAGGGGAAAATGAAACACCTCCACCTACAGAACACATCCTTCCCCCAGCAGCTAGGTGATTGCCAGGTGCCACTTCATCCACCTCCAGTTCCCACATGTGAGAGAGGGGAAGGATGGGCAATTGTGTACTGCAGCCATTGTGCTTTCTCTCACTATAGTTTCCACAGCTTCAAGACAGAAACATTACTTTCAAAAGCACTCTTTAGCACCTTACAAGATTTTACACCAGTATTCACAGAAACTATTAGTAGCCTGAAAACTGTCTCACTCCCTTAGAGATACGTCACAGGCTCCTCAGCCACATCTCATCACTGACTCCTCTTATAAGACTGAAATAAATACATGGTGGAGGGGAAGGGAAGACATCTCATTCGGCAGTCATCTCGTAGTAATAAAAGTGACTACTACTGTTAATTTGAAATAATAATTACCTAAATTTACACAAATGCCAACCATATAAATTTAATATTAAAAAAACCCGTAATTCATACTTAGCCACCAAAGAAACATGTCTGCATGGACACCTGCACTGAAAATACCCAACATAATTACTCGAGTGGATATTTACGATCATCATCAATTAGCCATAGCTAAAGCAACAGAAAGTACCCTCATGGATTACTTCTTACGCTCAGGTCAGAATCTGGATTAAAGGCTGGTTTGGCAATGAGAAATTTCTAACTGTAAGAGTGTAATATAGAACAGTATCAAGAAAAATCCCAAGAAAATGTAGACAGAATCCAATGTAAACATAAATGTTGCAGGGGCAGATGGGGGAGATGATGGGAACAAGCCTGCAGCCAGAAGGCAGCCTGCTGGAGGAGCAGAGAGGTGCTGCAGCCCAGCTACGTACTGGGGCTGTCTCCTTGCCTTTCTGCACCTCGTTGAACATAACTGATATGTGACCTCAAAAAAATCACATCAGTTGAACCACTATTTTCTATGAAAACCCCTTTTCGTCAGAAAACTGCAGCTCTTATTTTAAACTCCTTTTATTTTAGTTTTTCTCACTTCAAAATTAACAAGGTGGGGGAGGGGGGAATTTACTACATCTTATTATCACAAGGACCCAATCCACCATCATCCTCACCTTACTTCTTCCCCAACCTTGTAATTGTTGAATCTTCCAAACAAAGCCATTTATCCTCACTGGCAATTGTGCTGCTGAATCTCAAACTACAGCTGAGGAAACATATTTGAAAAGCAAACCAGCTTCTAGTGGCATAATGTCAAAAGCAGCTGAAAATACACAGTGGTTCATCAAAAAGGACAATTCTTCAGGAAATGATTAGTGGTTATTTTCAGAATCACAATAACATGCTTCTATGATTCTATGCTCAGAGCTGTGCAGAACAAAAGACATATATGGTCTCTGTCATATTAGGTTTATTGTAACAGACACTTGAAAGACAAAATGAGAAGGATCCAATTCTGTTCTCATTTGCCTTCGTTTTAAATAAAACAGAATTCCAGTGACTCCAATGCTTCCAGTCACCTTCCTGAAAACACTGGCTAATGATGCCAGAACCAAAGCCACTTCATTTCATTCTGCTTTTATACTTTAATTTATACTCAATTCCTTTAACATAAAATCATTTGTTGAGACTACTAAGAAGTTATAAAACCTAAAGAACAAAGACCACCACTGTCTTAGGTGCCACCCTAAACGCCAGCTTCCAGCAGATTCCAGAAGGACCCAAGGTGGGGCAGCCTTGCTGCTATTGTCAATTAGCAAATAACACTCATTAAGCCACATGATTTCCCAGGCCCTCACCAAATTCCAGCTTTAACAGTGAATACTTTCCTAAAACTGTTTAATCACCAAATCCTGTTTTTCAATCCACAGTTTCAGCAAGCCCCTCTCCTGCCTGTAAAGTAAACTTGCCTTGAGATGCCAACTAATTTCTAAGTTTTACCATTGAAACAGCTGGATTTCAGTGTTAGCAGGTGGAAAAAATCCCTGAGCTATTCTTGATGTCAATAAAGTGGACTGTGGGATCTCTGAAGGATGAAGAGAGTTATGTGATTGCTAACAGCACTTCAATTATTTTTGTTGAACATCCTACTCACCATAATCAATGCCAGAGAGATTACGGGGACAGCCTGAACTTCACTGGTAGGACTAACAAAGATAGGCTCTTTCCAAGAAAAAAACAAAGATCCTTTGGAATATCTATTTGTAGCATCACTTGAGATTATGGAAAAAGCTAGCTCAGAACATAACACTGTGCCATGGCCTGATGCACATCTTAATTATGCAACAGAAATAGCTATTAGGTTGCAAAAAACTTGTCTCAAAAAAGCAGTTCTACTGGCAGAACTTCTGACAGCCCAGAGACACCTTTTCACTCTCAGCAGATTAGCCAGTTTTTACACAGCAGCAACTCATAGCTGAGCTATGAGAATTTCACAGTTTCAATAATCACCTACATCTCTCCATAGACAGCAAACTCCCCCTTTATCATGTAAACCCATCATACTTTTCATGTCCTAAATTATCCTTCATGCAAACTGCCCACTGGATTGGAGAGGTCATGTGCCACAACACATATGTTAGGTTTACCCTTTCCACCCTCATGCCTGTAGCTCTGTTTGCATCCCTGGGAGGTTTCTCTACCTGCACAACTTGAAATGGTATCAGTCAAAGCTCTCTCTTCTCTGCCCTGCTTCACATATTCTCTTATTTCACTTTCCTTCCTGGTCTAAGACACGCTTCTTAATTTATAGCAAAATTGGGGAAAAGTTGCTAGATGTTGTTAGGCCATTATCCTGGCATTCACACTCATTACACACATCTCCTTAACTGAACATTTCAGCAGCTCCCTTGAAATTAAAATCATTAGAATATTACTCCTATCAAGATCATGCAGATTTCAATCAGGACATTTATTACAAAATTTCACCCTTCAAAATAACAAAATTGCATTCAACTTATTGTCCAAATAAATTACCTCTTTCACAGAGGTAACAGGCACTCCCCAAATGAAGACACTAATTTCAGACATATTTTCTCCCCATTTGCTCTCAGAGAAGTAGGTGTCATAAGTGCATATGCCTTATGGCTACAACAGAAATTCCTTCTTTGCATGGGAGATTATGCCATCTTCTCTATACTGTTTTGCTGCTTACTCTGAAATAGCTGCTTGGATTTTCATGGTTGCCTTGCTGGAATAAGAAACTACCAAAGTAAGCAAGACAATCAAAATGCAGTCCTAAAATAAGGTGCGTAACAAAGTTGTTATTCTGTCATCTTTGGAGATGTCAAGCGCTCCTCAGCTTTTGGAAGAATCATTTATACAAATATTTAAGCCCTCAAAGCCAACACATTTACCAATCATTTAGACATAATCATCTTGTCACTTACATACAGCTCAACAAACATGTCATTGGGGAAACCCTACAGTGTAATTAACACTGGGTTGAATGACAGCTGAAGAAAAAAACATTATCAGCATTTTCATTCAAACCTGAAAGGCAATATCTAGTACGTCAACACTCGCTTCACCAGGAAGATTGATTTTTCCCCATTATCATTCTTAATTGTACGCATGTAGCTTTCAATTTAATTTCACTGAGTGTTTTAATCATGGCTTGGCTTTAAGGTTTCCTGTTTCGCAGTGCAGTCCACATTTTTATTCTCAGGAACAGAAGAGATCAAGCCACGTTGCCTGATGGCACTATTGTCAAGAGACCCAATAGTCAGAGAGCACAGAAAAGAGAAAAACTGACTGTAATTTTTAGGAACCTTCAATTTTGTAGGCAAAATTTTAAAAAGAAACATTGCCAGTTTCACTTCATTAACCGTATTTCCTCAAATATACTGTCCAGTCTTCTGAAGGAACTGGGGCCTCAAAAGGTCTTTTTTTGCTGCCAGTGTTATATTTCACAGTGAAACAACTTGCAGTCATGCTTACCTATGTTATAATGTATTTCCTCTACATAGACTGCAGAGATGTAAGCAGAGCTATCTGTCAATGAATCATTTTTAAATACACACACAACTGTTCTCTAAGCAGCACAACAGCCCAGAGCTCCAAGATGCAGCAAAGTCTCACCAGCACATCTGAATTCTGCATAAAGTACTATTAGTGTCTGATTAAATATTAATTACAAGAATGCAGTTGTACAGCATTTAACTGGAGAAAGGCTATTAGCAAATTGCATTTTTTCTGCCAAAACACACCTAGCATAGCACAATTTCCTACTTTTTGCCCTACTTAATATAGATCATAAGGAGGCAGTAAGTGGCCTGAAAGCATCAATCCCACCCAGTGGCAAAGGCTGTGGTCCACTGTCCTCCTCAGTTTTAATCAGACCAAATCCTGGCTAGAACACATGCCTAGGAGACACTAATACTATTTTTGTTTCAACAGAAGCAAGAGGAGAATGTTCAGTTTCAAAGAGAAGCCAAGTCTGTAAGGAGGAAGCCAATGCCACAGCTACTTCTGACCTCCCCTATGCTCCTCCTCCCCTGCTGCCTGATGCACTCACACCCCAGCTCCTAGCCATGCAGGGATACCCACTGACCACACATGGACCACAGCCATCCTTCTGCATGAGGGAAGGACCACCTCAGCTACCCACACTTATTATTTGCAGATAAGACCAAGAACCCTTCCCACGCTCCCTGCCTTGCCCAGCTGATGCCTGTCCTATCCTAGGGATGAGCACTAGCTCTGCTAGCAGCTACACAGCAATGACACCGCTTCTTCCCCTAACAAACTTATGTTGTGTGGTGGGTATATCACGAAGACTCAAATTCTACCAACAGGAGAGCAGAACTAGTATCTCCATCAAAAAGTTGGGGTTGTTCCTATTTGTTAATTTAAAATGGTGAGATATGGACTGAAGAAAAGCTCCAGCACTACTACGGGGAGGGCTGAGCAAATACTTCTTAACTATTATTAGCAAAATAAGAATGGTTTGGGTAATATTTAAACTCTTTATATTCAAACCAGTAAAAAAAATTGGTGAGGAGAGAGAGAGCTTAAATTCTATGTAATTAAAACATTGGTTCAACAATGGCTGCAGGAATGGTAGTCTTCCAACTGGGCACTGACAAACCAGGACTACCCATACCTACCATAGTGCTGTGCGCATCACAGGTCCAGATCCTTCCGTTGTGCTTAAGGACCCAAGTTTGCATCTTGCATCCCTAGAGATTGCTCTAACACTCAGAATTGTTCCAAGTTTCTCTGAGGCTCCTCTAAGCATTTTATTTCAAGTCTCTGAACATGCCTTAGAAAAGGTATCTCACCTCCCAGATGCACCCTTTAGCTACCAGGCTACTGATCCATTCACACCTCCTCAGCACTTCCATGCCTCATGGCAGCACTTAAATAAAGTGATTTATTAAGTGACACTAGTAAGGTAGAGATGAAGTGCAAAATTCGCTTCCCATTTCCTCACATCAAAATAACACCCTTACTGTTTTTTCCCCACACACTTTTCTCCTGTTCAAGGTGCCCTCTAGCCTTTCACATGTTTGAACTGAGCACTGAAATATTTTACAGCACTCAGGAGAGTGATGGACGGCAGAGACACACGGTCCGTGTCCAAGTGACTCACAGCCTAAAGAAGCAGGCAAGAGTGAGACAGCAGGATGGAGGGAGCAGTGTGGTGTCACAATTTCTGAGCTCTGGGAGATGGCCCTTCCTGGGCTTTCCCATTTCGTGCTGGGTCCTCTCCTGTCTGCCTCCCTTGCCTTTCGGGAGACATCTTTACAGTCCAGAACTGCACCTGTAGGAATTGCTCTGCTGATCTTTTCTTTTTCTTCTTTCCCTGTTTTCAATTTCCTTCAGAGTCTTTTTCTGCTTCTGCTTTTTCCCTCATTTTCCATTTCTTTGTTAGATCAGTTTGATATGACTGAAATCAAAGCTATTATCACTTTTGATTGACGAATGAAGGCCAAACTCAATCACAACATTCTTCCCTGTAAGACAGGGCACATGAAATGCTTAGAAATTAAAAAGTCACCAAGCAGAGGTTTATGTGAGCTAACTACTTTTTCACAGAAACTTATGCAATCAAAAAAGGACACTAATTCAGAAGCACCTTTAGCTTGGCTGGAGCAGCTCGGCATCCTCAGTCAGGATGAACCAGCTTCTTACAACCCTGTGCCACTTCTGTCACCTTCCCAAGGCACTTCCTCTCAAGCGATCCGTATATCACATTTCCAGTATTTTTTGTGTAGTCAGAGCGGTTGCTATTGGAAAGCTGGTAACCACCAAGAAATGAGGCATGCAACCTGATTGATAAAGTACCATCACATTAAAAGCTCCCAAGGGCTCTGTAGGAAGTGCTTGTCCCACCTGGGGCCCATAAGAAACAGTGCTGCAAATAGCACCATGTGCAGAAGTATGAAACTATGATTGGGGAAAGAATTTGAGGACGTTTTTTCATTCCAGTCATTTTTTGCCTGCAGCTTCCTTAAACACGTGTGGAATTGCTCCACGTGACCCATCTTCCTCAGTTTCTACACTAAAGTTTTAGAGTTACAGAACAAGCTGAGCCAGAGATCTTTTGTTTTAGTAGTTGCCTCTGCATTACATACGTTATGCTGAATGCTAAGGGAGAATGAAGAAAAACAGATTTCTTCTTAAGTGTTATCAGCATAGGATTAGTCTATTAGGAGATGAATGCCAAGGCATTCTCACTAGGCAGCCTGGATTCAGGCACTCCAGAGCTGAAAACACCCAGGGAGAGCACAAGCTTTTATTCGCAGATACACTTGATCCTAGCTTACACTTGTAATTATTTGTCACTGCTCATCTCCATAGAAATTAAAGGATTTACATATTTTTCAATGACTGGTTTAAAATAATACGTAAGGGTTTGATGAGTTTTCAAACGTATCTTACAAAGATAATTAAAAGTGTTCAGTCTGCATTACCTAAAAAGCAGCCAATGAAGAGAAGCAAACAAACCACTATTCTTTCCCCTTCTTTTACTAATGCTTTTTTGTGTTCTGCACACCTCAATATTTAGCTCTATACTTTTAAAATTGATAAATGAGGAGCTGCAAGCACAATTTGAACACTGCAACTAGGATTATCATGCCATTTCTCAGGAGTCACAGTGAAGATTTTTAATACATTTTCCCTTCTGTTGCTCTCCTTTGCTATGGTTTTCAACTAATACTGCGGCATTTGAAAACAAAAGTGACCCAGAAAGCCCAGCAATTAATTCCAGAAGCAGTGATTGCAACTAAAAGTTGGTATAACAGATTTTAGATAGGCTAGTGCTCTAATGCCCCTGCCTTCCACAGTCAACAGCCATAAATCCTAACTCATTCTTTGAAATCAGAAGCAGGTTGCTGACGCAGACAGCTCCAGTTTCACCTGGGAGGTAATGAGGTGAAGTCATTGCATGGGAGAGAAGAAAAATACAGCCTGCTGACTATGCACCATTTAATTCAACAGCTCCTTAGTGGGAAGCATCATCAGCAGGGGTGAAGCTGATAAGTGAAATGCTGCTTTGTATAACACTTTACTACCCATTTGTGTGCTATCGGTATAGCAAATAGTCAAAAGGCCACAGAGGAATAGAGCCCCATCAAAGCAATCTGCAACCTGCTGAACCCAGGACATACCCTGAATGGTTAGTAGGCAAGAATTCAGCAAGCTTGTGCGTTAATGCAAGGCTTTGTCCCTTGAATTTTGTTAGAAATTAAGTTTTCTCAGAAATGCCTTCTCAGACAGTACAGTGCTTGACAGTACTGACAGGACGGAAAGTCTTTACTTTTAGACCTTAGACTATATAAAGGGTGGGTGACAAAAGGATTTAACATCTCTCTTGCTACTCTAGATGCCTTTGTTACCACCAAAAAAAAAAATTCTACAGGCAGTACAATGAAGGAAGTCTGGTTTCTCAACAGATGTAATCCATGTGAGATTTACTGTGAAGGTGGTGAGGCACTGGGAACAGGCTGCCCAAGGAAGCTGTGAATGCTCCATCCCTGGCGGTGTTCAAGGCCAGGCTGACAGAGCCTTGGGTAACACAATTTATAGTGTGATGTGCCCCTGCCTATGGTAGGAGGGTTGGAATTAAATGACCTTAAGGTCCTTTCTAACCCAAACCATTCTGTGATTCTATCTTTCACTGGGAGCTCTACTTAAATCATCTCACGTAGCTGGAACACTTGCAACATGCTTTGCACTTCTGCAGCTTCTCCTGTCTGAAGCAGATGAAATCACTCCACATCTTTCACTTCATGGAGAGCTTTCACTCTTCTCCACTCCTTTCTCTTTGCAAAGCGTGTAAGATCATAATGTATTTGTGACATCCATCCCACTGTCATATTGGCAAATTGGCTCAAAATTTTCTCTGTGAGATGGCCTAACAGTCACACAACACAGTCGCAAATGCATCTTTTCCATGGGAAATGAGGCTATAAATGCAATAGAAATATATCCAATACAGTTTCCCCCCACTCCCATCACTCACAAACCCTAGATTCTCTGCTCATTACACACCAAGCTGCAAGACTGCTCCCACCTAACCCAGATGGCTGGCCTCCCAAACACTTAGAAGCAGACTCCCCGTGTAGCACCACTGGGGTATTGCAGCGTGCCCACAAATCTACCAAGATCCAAATATTCTTTATCCCAGGGCAGGTCTGAACACCATTAGAGAGCACTCAATTTCAGCACTATTCTGCTGTTAAGCTTTGCACATCTCTGCAATCACAACTTCAAGTGCATGACCTGGATAGAGAGGTGACTGCAGTTACCTGAAACAGAGGAGTGACCAATATACTTGACACTTTACCAATTTAACGTAGAACTCATCAGAAGAATACCCATTCCTTTTCTTAGGATCATTTATCTCCACCATAGCTTCCATGTCTCTACAGGCACTGCCACAGCTGCAGATAGCTTAATCTCACTATGGCTATGCTGATCTAACTAAGCATTTCTTGTGTCCAGTTCCACTATTTGAGTCAAGTGCAACAGATAAACATTATGACATTAGCATGCTAACAGCCTCTGTAGCCATCCGGCAGCAGAAAGAAGGGCTCCTACTGATTGAGGGTATCCTCAGAGGAAAGGGAACACCACAACACTACACGCTTTCTGAGCAAGGGGACTATACCAGCCAACCAGTGACCCCATGCAGCTATCAGCTGCCCTATTTGATAGCACTCTGAGGCACTCATGCCCACCACTGCTGCCATGACTTCTCCTTCCAAGTACGGCTCCTGCCCTGTTCAAAGCAGCAACTAAGCAAGGATAATGATATAATAAATACCAATTGATTATTGATCAATAATCACTTTGATTATCATCTGCAGAAACCAGCTTCCTGAGCAAAATAAACAAGAGTATAAGGGTTTCCTCATGGACTTTTCCCAACCAGGGAGTCACTTGTCTGCAGCCTAAAAGGATCTGCCCCAAAATCCAAAGGTTCAAAGATGATACAAAAGCTGCATAAACAACTTGGCATGCATCATTGACCTACGCCCAGACAGAAAACACAGTAGCATTTGAACCACCCCTTGCCACATCTGTAGCATTGATAGCAAGATGAGCAGGCTCAATGGCACCATTTCAATTCACTGGAAATGTCCTCACATCTGGGGGGCTGCTGCACCTTGTTCAGACAAGCATTGTTAATCAGATGGCCCTCAATCTTAACCAAGGCTGCAGCTGCAACTTTACAGATAGAATAGGAGGATGGACTACAGAGAACTGCTTATGAAAAACAAAATGTACTTTCTAATCTTGTTTTCCCAATGGATTCAATTCAGAACATTCTGATTTGCTATGTTTCAAAGCAAGCTCACAGTAAGAAACCTATAGTCTTTCCCCACATAACAGGAACATGTCTTTGCTGTCCCCTAAGCAAGGCAACAGTGGTGTGAAAAGATTTCTAGGAGAAATAGGAGTCAGAGCCTAGAATACAGGCAACAGCTATTTGCTTTTCCCTCTTAGTAAATCCCCAGAATTTTAATAATTATTACATGCCTTCACTAAGAAAGAATTCCAATGTCAGAACAGACGCTTATAAACAGCAAGAAAATGCAGGAATTGAAGTGTCAATTCACTAAGGTAATATTTTCATTTAAAAAATAAAATCAAGTTCAAGGTTGAATAAACCACTATTGGGTTTTGCCATTACCGTTACTGACAAATTAAAATGCCTTTGATTTGTGTGCTGCTACTCTTTATAGTGAAGATATGGGTACACATTTGCATTTGTGCTTAGCCTTCTGTCTGAATTTAAGATTTGCTTTCTGGTACAATGGGAGATTCTAATAACACTCTAATGAGATTTTTAATTAGCAGATACATATTTACACTTTCAGCCAAATTAAGGATGAGGTTTTCTGTCTGGGAATTACATGATTTTTTATTTCATGTCTCAGTGCCTGTGGACTGAAAGCACACCATGCTGATACTTCTCTCAAAGTGACTTTCCTTAAAAGGTTTTAAATTTTATATACCTTCTTCATTTCAAGTCATTCGGTTCAAAACCATTCTTATCTAGAAACTGATGAAGTGTTTACATTAGGATCATTGTGTTGTTTTCATAAATAAAAAATCATGCTTTCCTTAACCAGCTAGCAATACAAAAAGCTCATTCCAAATATGCATTATCTTTATTATTCATAAGAATGGTATTAAATTGTTAAATACACATTTTGACATCTTTTCATTGTATTTTTCACATAGTACTCTAGAATGATTAAAAGTTTCAATGAATCTTCTCTAATCCAAACTCCCACATACATTCAGCCAAGCAGTTTGCCAACAGAAATAATGGTGTGAACAATGAAAACCAAGTGGCAAATGCCTAATAGCTAGACATGTGCAATATAAATAAGCGTACGGAACATATGTGATGAACATGTTCTAAGAAAACCAGAACAAGTGGTTTGAATTTGCAATATGAAGTTGTGGAGAAAAGCTAAGGCAAACCAAGAATTAGCCACCAAAATATTGTGTGAATGCCTCTGCAAAAAAACATACCTAAGAAGTCAATTTTTAAAACCAATCTGGTTTTCAGTTTTCTCAGTTCTAACTAATATACACAAAATAAAAGAAAGAAACAAAACCACCAAAGTTGTGCAATAAAGAATTTAAGTCAAATGCAGTCAAGATTAGCGGAAAAATTCCTCTTGCCTTATTACAGTGTTTAAACCAAGCTTTACATAAATGTCAACATGAAGACACTAAACAGATTTCTGAAGAAATATAGTCCATAGCATTCTAAGTGCATTTTCTTTTTGCTTTAGTAGCTAACTCGGTTGCACAGCATCTTTGCTGTCTGTAACTTAATCGCTCCCGATTTCATCGCTCCCTTTGCTGTTTGTAAGTTAATCGTTCCCCATTTCATCACTCCTTTACACCACAAGGCAAAGGTTACTCAAGCAGTAGTAGTTTCCTTCTTTTATTTTTCTTTTTTCTTTTCCTCCTGTGATTAATTGCATATTCATATATTACCACAAATCTTCCCCAGATCATATGGGAATAATTTCAAACTGCCCCAGGATCATTTCTGTCACTACTGACTATTCATTCCCATTAGCAGCTGTTACCCATCCCATTATTCAATCCTTGCATCATAGGACATGAGTCTGTCTCAAATGTGATATATACTTTACATGTTGTGTCTCAAAGGACTACAGCATAAACTATGACCTGTCTGCTCCATGTTCTGACCAGCTCTGCTGAAGCTTCTGACTGATGGGAAGAAGCAATAGTTCAGAATGTGTTTTCAGCAGCAGTCCTGCACTGAACCATGGCTCCCAGGAGCCCGCTTCCTCAGTCACAGCTCCTTCCTATGGGAGATGTCAGTCACAAAGGTTGCTCCCAGTAAAGCTTTGGAGAGAAACCACAGCCTTGCTCCCCTCTTGCGGTTCCCTTGGCTTTCTGACTTTTCCAACACAGCTCACCAAGACTGACACCATGCCAGGGGGTGGGGCCATTCCTGATCACCACTCCATGACACTGCTGGTGAAGTTCCAGCCATAATGAGCCACATGTACCTCTCTGTTGCAGGCTCCCTGGGCTGTCCTTTCATTGCCACGTCATTAGGGGCATTTCTGAATGCCCTACACTGGCTCCTTTCTCTACCATTTTCTCAAGCCATGTATCATAAATATTACACATCTACCTGTCTCTGAATTGATGCGACTCTGAACTGATGCGTAAAATGGAACAATTGATTGTTCCATTTTACAAATCCTGCTCTGTCCTGGTGCCATTTCAGCTAAACCACCTGGGCTTCTTTTCATTTGCTTTTGAACATAGCAATAGACTTCCTGGGATGAGCTGTCTGCCCTTGTCTTCCACCTCCACCCCATGGTCCTGAAATTCATGTTTCTGTGTCCCTTATAGCACTGCTCTATCCGATGCCAGAAGCAAGGACAGGAACTTAGGATGGCCCACCCAGCAAACACCAAGACAAAGACAAGAATCACAGGATAAAATATATCTGTATAATCCCAGGCTGTTGTGTTGCCCCTTCTTCATTCAAGACACAGGCTAGATCTGAACTTGGAACAAATCCCAGTACTTACCGACAGTGTCTGCTGCCTGAGTAACCCTTGCTTCATTTGTTGGGGTAGTTGAGCAGTAGAGGACTTGTCAGATGATTTTGGGATTCAGATAACTGAATGTACTTCCCTGAAGAACCTGTTTCTATCCCTGCCCAGACTGCAAAGGGTATATGGAGTTGATCCGGCAGAATTGAGCTCACCCTGCCTTTTCTACAAGTCAACATGAGGTCACCCGGCCAGTGAGCTGATCTAAGGCCATGCGCCTCCACAGCACAACACCCAGGCTTATGTGCCCTGTGCGAGAAGTCAGGCACTCGGCTGCATGCAAGGTGCCTGGAATCAGCAGTCAAGTGTTTACCAAGAACGCTGTCTTTTTTCCTACAGGTCAGTTTGGTTGGACCCCATCACACTTTCCTTGATGCTACAAAAAAGGCATGCTGCTCGAGGCAGTTATCCTGAGTTCTCCTGACAGCTCGCCTATCAAGATAGGAAGCAAAACAGAGTTTTCTGAGAAGCAGATATCTGCTGAAGCCTGGGCATAGCGGACTTTGGTTAAACCAAAATCAAGAGAAGCAAAGCAGCAGGAGGTCAGAAGAAAGAAACAAGCACCCAGCAGATGACATTGCACTCACATGTTTTTTGCTGCTGCAGAGGGAAGCCAGCTGAAGCAGTCTGATAACCCCACAGGGTATGATCAGCAACTTCAGTGGCTAGACAGATGGGAGCAGGAAGTAAAAAAGATGGCACAGAAACTACGCCCAGGAGTAAATAATGCAAAATAATTCCAGTGAGAGCTGCCTTAACATCGCCTTTAAAATCTGTATATAAAGAAGTCCTCCAAAGGCTGCTGCACAAGGAATCTGAAATAAATAGCAGCATCAGAGTGCTCAGCAACCTGCAGGTTAGAAGCATCCTACATGCTGAGCACCGGAGTTACAGACTCACGGGGTGTTTGTTCACCCTCCCAGCTACACAGCAAGAGCCACCAGCAGCAGGAGCAAGCTCTGTTGCTTCACTGCACACCCACCTGCTCCCAAACCACCCTGCACGCATCAGCTACGTCTTGCCAGGAGGTCACCTCTGCCCCTGGCTGCCACCTCTGTCAATGGATAATAACTGCTGCAGTTCTTCCTATATATTTGTATGCAGTAGTATGACTCCACGTATTTCTACATGGCCTAGCAAACACAAGCTGTGTTGCTGACCTAGTTTTACCTGCATAATGCTAAATCTAAACTAGTATTCCCAATGGTGTTTTATAGCTGAATTAACATGTAAATATTCTAGGAGTCAAAACACTAAAAGTATGCAGACTGTGCTGCTCTATTTTTAAAGAGGCAACTATTACTTTTCATTTTAGCAAACATTTCTCTTCATTTTCATTAAAAGGAAAAGCTGTTTTCACAAGGTTTGATGAAAATTGAGTAAAGGATGCTACGTGCCTTGTGAATCCTATGTAATTCCCAGCTTTCACAAGCCGTCAGAGTTATCATAAAATTGGAAACACCCAGCCAACATTTCCTATAATTTAGCCCCGAAAAATCAGAAATTAGTGTTGGGGGTTAATATGCTCAGAATGGCTCCAACAGTAACCTTAGAATAAAGCTCTGAACAGGGTTTGATGATCAGATGGCATGCACCAAGGTGTCAAGAAATAAGTGTACTCAAACACTGTGAGACATTGTTTTCCTCCCCCTTCCTATGATCTCTGACCCTGCTCTGCAGTGATCATATGCCACAGCTTTTCTTTCATCTAAAAAAAATCCCCAGTAAAGTTACAATAGGTGAAGTGATAATACTGTAGACATAGCCTACTTCTCCTTTTGTGTGGCAGTTCTCTGAAATACTCATAAAATATGCATGTTTCAAGCTTCCTCATGGCACAGACTATTGTGCTAGTTAGCTTGATGAAAACAGTGCAGCAGCAAATTTAAAGGGACACTGCCAATTGGTCTGAGGCCTTAAAAATGGTTTCAATGGACTCAAATTGGACTAAAAATGGACTCCGTTTCAGCACCTGTGTTTGGAGGTGTTAAATTTGTTTCAGTATTTGGGTACAGACAAATTTGTTTGGGTATTAAACAAATCTAATAACTACAGAAATGCATGTTGCAACAAATATCTTTAAGAATAATTTTAATTCTTTCAAATTATATTCCATAAAGTTGTGAAGCCCCTTCCAAAACGTGACTGTCAAAATAAGAATAAAGGAGAAAGAACTTTTTGCACCACGAACCTCCCCAGCAAAGGCCTTTGCCTATTCCACTGACTTGCTATCTTCTGAAAAGACGGCTCTAAAGTAAAGATAATACTGCAGGGAAGTTCAAGCATCTTGGTTAAGTCTGAAAACTTTTCAACTCTTGGTGACAAAATCTTCAGAGAAGCTGATCCCAGCCTTCAGCTCTGAGTATCCATTACCTCAGACCACTCTGGAACATACCCAGAAATGGCAGATGGACTTCAGCCTTAATGCTTCTTCCATTACTAGCCTTTTTGACCCACCCATCCATTCCCTGCAGAACAAGTGCAGAACTTGGGTCATGAAGGCCCTAAGCCTGTTGACAGTTTTCCTTAGCAAGAGCTAACCAGGCTTGTAAACTTTCTGAACAGATGCTGACAGCCAAGGAAGGCACTGATCCTAAGTACTCCTGACATTGCTGCTCCCCCCGTACCTGGCATGCAGCCTGGCAGGCACACAAGTACTGACAAAGCAGGCTCCCTGCAGAAGGCAGCTGCTGCAGTTGCCTGGTTGAGCATCTGCCCTTCTCCCCCATTTCTGTAATAGTTTTTAGGTTAGATCAGTTGCATACGACATGGAAAGCCATAGGTTTAGGTCCCTCTTGTCAGCACCATGTTCAGACACCTTTTAAATCCCAACAAAGAGCATTAACTGCCACACTGGACTTTGTGCGTGTGAAAGGAGATGAAGGGCAGGAAGAGATGAGGAGCACTCCTTAACCATGTAGCTGAAGCATTATCAAACAGAATTAAAGATTCATTATACAAGAAAAAGAAATTATATACGCAGCAGGAAGATGCAAGTCTCCTCCCTAACTAGGGAGGTCCCTAACTATTTGACTACAGATCAGGACTTTCCCCAACCCTTTTCTCCTGTCTGATTCATCTTGCATGCCTGGTTACACAGTAGTATCAAGTAAACAAGAAGAGAGGTGAGTGTCCCAGCTAAGAACATCATCAGCCTCGTGGCATATTAATCCTCTGATCTGAGCGGTTTTGTGTTCACTCAGAAAGAATATTGGAAACTGGTCTCCTTCATCCTGGGTGAGAGTTTTAATTACTGAGCCATTCCAGAGCAAGGATATCACCAGCAGCTCTTCCTCCAGCTGTGTTTTAAAATGAAAAGAGTGAAGCATTATGAGTTCCATGGGAAAAAAATAAGAAAGGCTGACCATAATGAATAGGGGGGCTCAGCAGCATGTAAAGAAACATGCCCTCACTAGCTTGCCAGAAATCATACAACAGGTCAGCAGCACAGCAAGGAACTAAATCTAACGTGCCTCCTGACCCAGTGCCCCTTCTGCTGCATCTTCTGAGCTCCCAGCCTTGAAGTAAAGCTCAGCAACTCAAGATTGCCCAGTTTAAAATGAGTTTGCCTCGCAGAGTGCTGAAGCCCTTCAGCACACTTCCTCTTGGACAAAGAAGACACACACACACACTATTCCTCCCCTGCTGGTTTTATGTCTTGGTGGCATTCTTGGTACAAAGATGCAGAAAGACAACCTGCCCAGCCTCTGGGGAGCCTTCTCAGAGTGTATGGCTATGGTGAAATTATCAAAGCGAAACAGTTTGTGCTGCTACCACTCTTGTCTGGGTCCTCTGAGGAAAGCAAGTAACAGCTCACAGAAAAAAATCAGTGGGTATTTACTCTTGCAGTTCACACAGCACGTGATCACTATCCAGCTTCTTTGGCTTTTGCTACAGCTGGTGACACGCTTCCTACAGCTATTGGAGGGAAGAAAAGCTTATTTTCAGACATCAGCTATTTCAGTCTCTTAAGGGCTTTTCACTCTCCTTCTCACAGTTAACTGGCAAAGAATCTCTCTAAAGCACTGTCTTCCAAATTGCTGCTCATGGAGCTTGGCAGTCAAAGGAATAACATCTGATAATGTCAAAGGAATAATCTATACTTTACCACCATCACCTTCTTCCATCTTCCCCTTCCCCACAAGGATAAATCAAACTAACCATCACCTACTTAATGATTTTCCCTCTCTTTTGTTACCCCTCTCTAATGTCTACTTAAAACTGTGGCTCAGGACATTTCTCAGTGTATGGCAGATAACACACTGATAGACAGTAGGACAGTCTTAAATTCCAGAAAATTTGGAATGACTCATCTTCATGAAAGCAAGCCATGTGAGTCACTGCCATGATGACTCAGAAGCTGGAGGAGAAGGCACCTTTCTGAAAGGAAGAATTGAAATTGTCCTACTTTTCCAAATACATAACTTGGAGAGGAGCTTCCCATAGGGGTAAATTTGGGGGGCAAGGAGTGAGAGGGGAATTACATCATCAAAAAGTAAGGGTCAACAGGTATATTAGTAGAACAAAAGAAAACCACCACTGACATTGTGACTCACCATACTTTTATTATTAGACCTCCTATTTAATAAATAACATCCGTCTTTTCTTGTTATGGTAAATCAAATTGTATAAGGCTTTTTGTTGAAGTGCTTGATTGCCTGACTTCACTGACCATTTAATAAATGATTTCATGAGTGACCACAGGAAAAATAAAACTCAGAAGACCTACAGCTCATTAAAGCTGTCAGCAGAAGTGGATAAATATGACACATTGAATAACAAATTGCAATGTTTCCAGATGTAAACTTGATATGGCATTTATCCATCATGCTTCACTTGATGGCAGCAGCAATATCAGATTGGATCATCTAAACCAAACAGTATGACCTTTTAAGTCTGCTTTTCATAATTTATATATAAACCATAAATCATAACTCTGCTTATCAGAAATTGTGCAAAGATCAAGCACCCAAATGTGATGGAAGAAGTCATGCAAATTTCCCTGAGAAAATGTGGTCATCTATGGACCACATGTGCTCCAGGCTATGTGAACCACAAGGCAAAGCAGTCTTTGTAGACCTTACAAGGCTTTTCTTTCAGGGTCTTAGAGCTACAAGGGAGAAAATCCATTAAATAGAAAAATTCAGCTGCTACAGAGACAGGTAAGCTAGAAAACTCCATCTGGTTATCTGGTCTGAGCCATCAAATTTCAGCTAACCTGTCCACCTAGTGCTGAAGCACGTGCCTCAAAATGGTCTCTCATACCCCGGACCTCACTGCCAGCTTGGTGCCAAAGCTGAGGGCACACTGAACAGCATCGCACAGTTCATCATCCATTTTGTTGCCTGATTAATGCACTTCCCTCCCTCAGGCTTTTTAACTGTCTTTTTTGTCTGCCTTGTATGTCCTTAAACTCTTTAGGTAGTCTCTTCTGCGATCTCACCTTCCAAATTTTCAGTTTCCTTTTCTAAACTCTGTGAAGACAGTTTTGGTTGGGTTTTTCTTTTTTCCAGTGCTGCCAACAGGATCTGCACTCCTGTTGAGTAAAATGTCCTTTGAATGCTTCCAGTGTTAAAATCACTTTATTCTTCAAGTTTCACCCCTTGCTGCCAGATTGGCTGTAGAAATCTGATTTTTGTTTCTTCAAATTGACCATCCTACCCCTGCAGCTGTTCTGGCCACATCCTTTTACACTCTCACATGGACAAGACTAATCAAGGCCAGTCTCTATATACCTTCTCTTCAACCTGCTTCCCATTCCCTTGAATTGATTTTGATATTTAATTTTAGTTGGGAAGATCAGAAACATGCAAATGAACTCCAGGGGTCCCTTTCAATCTGAGCTGCTCTCTGACTCTATTGGGTTGACAGCCACTGTGCCTTAAAAGAAAAGCAGCAGTTTCTTCCCAACCAGAACCCAGCTATTTGTCTGAGAAGGCATCATCATTTGAAGACACAGTTTACAGTGCATACCTACCACCTAGGCAGTCACACAAAGAGCTGCTTTAAAAGGCTGTGAGTGTTCAGATATTTCATAAGTACAGGAAGCACATAAGCATGCAAAACAGACAGGTTTCACAGATGTTCCTGAAGAATTTACCCGCTATCAATTATTTTGAGTATTCAGCCAGACAGCCAGCATGGCTGGCTCTAGCTGCTGAGGATACTGCTGCCCTGGGTGTTAATTCTGCCCCAGCCACAGCTGAATTACTCAGTTCTCACTCTGGCCTTGCCATCATCAGCTGGATGTCCATAATCCCTTGTCAGCACCCAGTCACAGAGGTGCAGGCCTCCCACAGCAGGGATATGTAGAGGGCTGGGGCAGCAATGTTTCAATCTACCACACATAGGTTTGCCAGCAAACATCTATTACAGTCTGGAATTTCTCTGGACTTCAATTCAGATAATTGTTTGTCTTCTTATGGGAGACTACGGACGCAGGCAGAGCAATGCTTTCCTCCCACATTTCTATTATTACCTCAAAGGTATGTACAGATCTTGCCAACACTTCCCCAGCAGCCAGCTCTTGTACATGTTCTGATTTCAGGATGCCTCAGCTCGATTCGCCTGAAAAGGCCCAGTTACCAAATGCACCAAGTGCCAGCTCTCTCCAGAAGCAGGTTGTGTATATTTGAGTAAGTAGACCGCTACTGCTAGCACAGTAGTGAGTGACTTTTTACAAGGGCATGTAGTGACAGGACAAGGGGAAATGGCTTTAAGCTGACAGAGGGGAGATTTAGATTAGATATGAGGAAAAAATTCTTCACTGTGTGGGTTCTGAGGAACTGGCACAGGTTGCCCAGAGAGGTTGTGGCTGCCCCATCCCTGTCAGTGTTCAAGACCAGGCTGGACAGGGCTTTGAGCAACCTGATCTAGTGGAAAGTGTCTTTACCTACAGCAGGGGGTTTGGAACTAGATGATCTTTAAGGTCCCTTCCAACCCTAATCATAACATGAGTCCATGATCTACATTGAGGAGGCTGAGCTCCCTGGTCCCGCTGCACAGCCAAAACACTTGATTCGTCTCCCAGACTCTTCCTCTTCATCAGGCCAGATATATGGCAGGCATGAATCAGCAAAATTCCCACTGGCTAATAGAAATTTTAATACCACCTTCTGACAGGTTTTCTACCTCAGTTGTCATAGACATATTGCCCTTCAGTTTTCTATAGTTTTAGTCACCTCTTAAAAACAAACTTGAGGGCACACTACAGAGTACTCATTTTGAAGCAGCAAGTAAAGGCAATTTAGAAGAAAAAGCATAAAATAGAAGCAAAACCAAGCCAAAATGACTTGCTAATCTGTGTGTGTATATGTGATGATATGGTATTGCTACTTTTCCTGAGGCATACTAATAGAGTCAGTGGTTTTGGGGCTGCCTTCAGGAAGAGAAGTAAATAAATTCCTCTGACACAATTGCGTTTGTGTTTATATAGTCTGATTTCCCTGAGCACAGAAGGAATGAAACAGCAGGAGGCAGTGGGTGTGTTGGTGCCACAGGATGCAGTGCAGCTTAGAGAGATACCATCTTTAACCAGGCTGGCCTAAATTGCTGCCACAGCAGCGCACAGCTCCCATTTGGACCAGCACATTCATTCAGGTTTGCAGGTTAACTCCTTAACACTTCCAACATCATCTTGCTTTGGTCCCTGGGCCCCCGACTGTAGTGCTGAAAGTCAAGGAAAACGTGACGGGAGCAAGCTGAAGCAAACTGCAGTGGCGGTGTTCTCAGAGAGTGTGCAAGCCCTGTAGAGCTGCTCAGAGAGGGTTTGAGTAGTGGCACAGGCAGAGAGCTGCCACCCCCTGCGCTCTTTGCAGAGCAACCAGCAGCGCACCCAGGACTGAAGCTTAGGATGCTCCAAGAAAGCACTAAAGTTTCCTGAGCCAGAGTGACTATTCCCTAAACTGGGTGACCTTATATTTAAGCATCTCCAGTGCCTCTGCATGTCTTGCTGCTATTATTTTTCCTACCCACCCAGAATAATTTACATGAGACTTCAGGAGCTATTGCAAGGTAAGACTGGATGTGGGAACAATGCACTCACTGTACCTTAGAAAACATATTTACACCTTAGTCAAATACGTGCATATCCTTAAGGAATACCGATAAAAGGAACTTCAGTGGCTCTAGGAGCTAAAATCTGGATTAGCCTCAGGCTTGTCCATACTCTTGGCTCAGCTTGTGAGCCCCCCTATCTCACAGTGCCCAAGCACTTTTGTTCTTTCCTTAGCTGCTGTCATTCCCTCTGGAAAAAAATCACTCAGAGGTGCTGAGTGTACAGCGAGGACATTTATTATGCCCTGCATCACACCACACCTTTACAAGCTGCTTCTGCAAGCAATTGATAAGATCCTGAATTACATCAACAACAGAAATTAGCATTGCTGCACAGCAGTGTTAATGCCTCTATTAATTCACAACCTCCTTGAAATCAAGGCCAAAATTCACAGTCATCACTTACAGGAGATTCCAGGCACAGTTCAAATCAGACAATCAGCAAGCCATATGTCTAATGATAAGATATTGATACTATTTGACATTGAAATTACTTTAGAACTTCACCTCGGAAAGGCTATATATTTTAATTATGAAGTTATTTATAGCCTTGATAAGAGGATAAAACTAAGTCCCTTCTGCCTATCCCTGGTGGCTGAACACAAGGATGTTAAAGACCCTCCCTGCATTCAGGGATCAGGATAACCCATCTTACTTCTCCAAAATAACACTGCTCTCAGAACTAAGTTTACAAGTGTTGACTTTCTCAGTATTTATTTATATATTCAAACATGATGACATTAGGGACAACTGCCTACCCCTAAGGTACTAGACCAGCATAATGTTAAATTGTCAATAAAAGTAAATTGTTCTGTTTTCACTAGTTAAGAACACAGCTCAGAAAACAACAGTTAATACAACAGCTGTATACATAACATACATAATTATAAACATCTGTTCCGATTTAAAGAAAATAAAAAGTAATACTTTTCATAAAATGCTGTTTACTACAAAACTAAACATGCAGAAGTAGATTATATTGTGCTTTTTCTTGTGTTTGCAGACAGTTGAAAAATAATGTGGAGTTATACAGATAAAGGAGCAACATACATGAATTTACCTCTCGTCATCTTAGACATAGGGCTGCAGTGCAACTGGAAGGACCCATGGAAACCAGCAGTACTTCAAACTCAGAATTATTTCCCTAAAACCACTTGTACAGTTTATCAATTCTGACAGCATTTTGCTGCACTTAAAATGGTCCCACCATTTTTAGTGGCTGGAATTACAGTATGATATTAATTTTTACACTGTTTTTTCAGAAAGGGGGTGACAGGGGACAGGACATAAGGAAAAACAAAACTCCTCCAAACTTCTTTCTATTGCAAAGCATTCTTGAGTTCAGTGTCCAGAAACTGTAACTGCTTGTTCCAAACAGGCAGGTAAGAGTTAGGGAGAAAACACAAATTACAAGTCCAGCTGACAGAGAAGAATCCTGCTAGAGCCAGAAGTCAGAGGTGTGCCTTTCAAAATCCAGCCTTGCTAAGCCTTCTTGAATTAATAAAGAGATAAGCTAGATATCTTCCTATCTTTTCCTTTTCCACAATTCCCAGTTCAAAATATGGGTTGGTTGTGCAATCTTAAATTCCCACTTGCTCTGCAAGAACTAACGCCTTCCTCCCTATCCAAGATTTTTTACAAACAGATCTTCAAGGAATACCCTGCACGACAAGCAGAAGTTCCAGAACATTTGGACGGGACTGCTCAAATAAACATTAAGGACATCTGTTCTGAAAACTAAACTGATCTTTGTGGTTTTGTATGAGTAATACGCTAAAAATGGATCATAAGTGGCCAAATTCTGTTCTCAATCAAACTTAAACAACTTCAATGATTTGAACACTACCACCCTAATTATCTCAGCTGATACGCATCACTTCTGCCCATTGGCAAAGAAGCTGCAATGTTCACTGTATTTGAGGACGAGGTGCTTTCCACAGCACCTCATCCTGAGATTCTCTCCTTTCATTGTCATCATTGAGATTCCCTCCTTTCATTGTCTCTCCACTGATAATTTTACCCTTCCTAGTCTTCGATCTGCTATAATTTAGTCATTTCATTTCACTTTGCACTTTTCTTCAAGCTGAGAATTACAGTTTGAAAAAAGTGCAGGAGGAGAAAGGCAGAAATGGAGAAAGGCTAGCATTAGCATACATTTAATCCACTCAAATCACACCTCCGTTCAGTCCAACAGCAGACTGTGAGCTAGTCACAGCCATGAGTAACACAGTGGGATAGATTACCAAAGGAACTAAGGAATGTCTCATTGATTAGAGTCTTTAACTTCACATTGTGGTTTGTCTCAAAGACATACCTGAGATGAGCTACAATTTATCAGACTTGAAAGCTTTTACTTACACTCTAGAAAGATGAATTTCCTCCACAGCAGGAATTACCAAGTGACATTTTGTGCTTTGATTTATGCAGGTGATCAGACCAGTTATTGGTATCATCTCTATAAGGCCTTGAAATTGGTGAGTCACAGCTGAGGCTATTATACCTGATTTTGAGTCACCTAGACTTTCCAAATAAGCATTTCACTTTGCAGGCTAGTCTTTGCCTCGAACAGTTGTAAGTTGGCACAATTTCTCAAGTAACCAGGTTCTGGCTGATTCCAATTCTCAGTATTTTTGGATAGGAACATGTTTCTTAGCTTTGGTTTAATCCATGTTCAAAATTAGGAAACTTCATGTATGCACAAACCATAGCCTGGAGGAAAGCAATAATCAGTTTTAGGTTGTAGGCAGGAAAGAAAACAAAACCCACCAATATTTTCTTTCAATACCATCAATACATCAATTCTGATCACTGCTAACTTTGTTATTTTGAGATAGAGGAATAAAAAGTGATTTTGTAATCTTTACTGTATTCTTTGTATAAAAACTACTCTAGTGCAAGACTCAGTGAACTCAAATTTCCACAGCTCCCCATAGAAAATCGTTCAAGGCTGGGAAAGTTAATATCTCACAAGCCATCATCAGCAGAACAACTCCTGCACTAATGGAACACAGCAATTCTCAATTACCAAATGGTAGAAAGCATTCTATTCAATTCCTGGCAAAGGGCACAATATCAGACATATTAAATCACATAATTTCATTTTTATAACATTTTTACTTTCCTTCCCCCTCATTTCAATTTGGATGTGATATTAGCAACCAATAACTCAAGAGCAGCCAGAAACAGAAATCAGATCCTTGTACTATCCAAGAATAGCTTAAAAGAAAAGGAAAACCATTTCAAAGGCTATGAAGCATTAATCTTCTCCTTTAACTTTTTTTTTTTTTTAAGTACTATATACTGGAGCCTTAAGTCATATGGGAAATGGGAGGAGGTAACATTAGAACCAGGTATCAGAAGACTACATCCCACAATTCACAGTAAATAATTACTTTGGCAAAGAGAGAAATAATACAAGGTTACATAAGAATTTCAAACATTATTTGTACCCTGTAATCTCTTTCAGTAGCAGTACCATAAAGCACCCTGCAATTGGCTGCAATGTATTCCCCTGTCTCATTGCTTTTACACTGCAGTAGCCAGTGCAGCAGCAACAAAAAAATGCAATTACGGCTGAATTTGACGAGGGGAAGTCCACAGGGACCAAAATCAGCCCTTCAGTGAGTATCACACTCCAGTGGCAGCAAAAGGGGATAAATATGAGGCTCTCCTTGGGCCTGACATAGAAGAAATCAAAATCAGTGGAGTTAAATAAAATTTTCCTACTTTGTCTCACCCTAAAGGATTCTCAAAATTGACAAAAAATAGATTAGAAACTTTTTAAAATTTCATAGAAACAATACAGAAGTTGTAGCAAATCCCCAGTGACAACCACTACGCCACATTTGAAGTCTCCGGCATTTTTTAAATAAAATTTAAAAGGACAATTTTTCACTTTATGCCTCGACTTTACAGTCTCATTTTGTTCCAGACGTAGTCTAGAATGATATTCTGACTTTTGTAGAGCTACTATCCAATCCAAGCTACTGTGAGAAACCATGTTCAAGTCTCCTTGCAAAAACAATGCAAACCCAGCATCACAGGAGAACCCAGAGGATCTCTCCACAGCAGGGAAAGGATTTGTCACCACTTTTACATTGCTGCAAGGACCAAAGGTCTTCTCTCTTCATCATTTTCATCAAAAGAAAACACTTAAAATGACTGTGGGATGTTGCCAGCTGAGAATATGGATATCAAGCACTGAGATTTTTAGCTGTGTTATTATGACAGCTCAGCCAGGTCTCAGACACTTTGATATTACACGCATTAAAATAACATAGAATACACCTGCCAACAGGCAAAATTGCTTTATACTGAAAAAGGTCTATGCTAATTGCACAAACCTGTAGAGGAGTTAAGCACTAATAACAGTGATCCCAGCAGTATGGACAACATTAAGTAAGCAGGTGGAACTAACAAAGCTAAGAATAGGACACCTTAAAGAAAGAATATGGCACTTTAAATTGATATATTTATGGGTTTAACTGAAAATAACTATATCTGGAAGCACGGTACATATTACTTGCATACCATAATAATTTGAAACAGCTAGAAACTTGTGTATTTTAGGGGCACACAAAACACAAAGGAATGAAAGAGCAAACTTGGCACCTTTTTAACCTGTGAACAATGAAATGCATGTAGTGTACGAAAACCATTGTTAAGAAAAAAAAGTAGCAAATGCATTCTATGATATACTGGGATGTTTATTAGGTAAAGGGGGAGCTATAAATCAAGTAGGATAACTACACTGAATCAGTGTGGGCTACTTGAGGTGCTGTGAGTGGTAATTCTGCTATTAAATCATGTTCATAGCTTAACAGTGCTGAAACTGTAAAGGCTAGAAGAGTAGAAGCTTATACCTTGCCATGAAAAGCTGTACTGTGCTGAGCTACTGCTCAGCTCCAGAAAGATGCTGTGTGTAGAGAGTGTTGCAGACAAGTTGGTAAGCCCCCTTGCTGGCAAGAGTTACCAGCTCAGGACAGCCAGCTCAACAAACATGCAAGGAATAAACAAGAAACTGCCATCCCACTTGTTCACCCTGGAAAACCAGGGTTGCATGAAAGATCCTATATTACCTACAGCACAACCCCAGACAACCACATCCAGGAGGGCCAGGCATGCATTAGGAGCCACTCCCTGCTTGAGGGACACAACAAGTTGTCTGTAGCAAAACTCAAGAAGCTATCCACAACCAAAAGATAATCATATGTAAAGATGACTTTATACTAGGGGCTGTAGCATAGATACCCATTTTTAGCACAGATCTTTATAATTATTCAGCTCCTAGGAGATCACTGTACAGTTGTGTGTGTCCTGTCCAAAATGATGCTTGTAAAAGGATCTCTTGGAAAAAAAATAAATCCAAAAGTTTATGACTCAGTAATGCAAGTTAATAGGCAGAGAAAAAGGGAAGACTTCAGAAAGCTAAGTAAGAGAGAAATCACTACTGTTTTTAACCTGTCATGGTTTAAGCCCATCCATGCAGTCGCTCTCTCACTCCCTCCCACGTAGGGCCCCCCCCC
>JANHGB010022194.1:0-57347 GCA_026283785.1 Coracopsis vasa
TAAGTTTCTGCCAATAAAGAATTTTTGTGAGACCCCCTCCCACCACTTTTTTGACAGCGACACCCCCCCTTCCATTTATAACCAACTTATATCCACTAATCTTGGAAGCATTCTGTGGTATTTGTGTCTGTTTTTTCTTGAGGCTTTGGCTTTGCAGGGAGTTACTCAATGACAGGCATTTCTGAATACTGATTGCAGTTTAAACATTTTGGTTAACTTGGGGCATCTGTGAAAGAGTAGGAATAGATTTTAGGCATCATTTACAGAGGGAAAGAAGACAGTGGCACCATCTTTTGCTCTCTGCAGCAATGAAAGGATGGTCTGGTGGCTTAGAAGTGAAGACAGTAATTTCTCGTAACATCTGGACTTCAGCGTCTGATTGTGTGACTGTTCAAATGTTTTGTGTGGAGATGAGTGCCTTTCAGAGAACAGCTGGAAGGAAAAAATAAAAAGCTCCATTCCTCTATTATCTTAACATGAGGTTTCAGCTTGCCTCTAGGCCCTGTCCCAAGTCAGGAAAGAAGGGACTTTAAGATGGGTTTTCTCCATCCAGCATGATTACCCTGAGCGCAAGCCTAAAGAAAATACTGGAAGGAGCCCTGTCTGCACTTCCAGGCTAGTTTGGCACCTGGGCTGCAATGGGAGATGGGAGGTTAGCAAGGCTAGCTTGAAAAGTCACCCTCTGCCTGACATGCAGTGCAAAGACACATCACCATTCCCAGAAATGTGTTTTTATTTCTGTGTCTCTGGGCTGATCCATGCTGGGATGATCCCAGCACAACTGGAACAGTCTATGGGCTTGCATGAGCTCTTGGAACTGAGGGCTGTTAGGCCTGCTGACTGCCTGCGGGACATGTGGAAGTTGATGGCATGTTAACAGCTCAGAGCATTGTGAACCTTCTGCTGTGGTTGGTTAGCCCAGCTTCAGGGCAGCATTGTGTTTAGAAGGGATGTGCAAGTATTCATGTTGAAACTCAGCTCATGTCCTTTCTTGTTGCAAATATTTATTATTACTAATGTTAGTAATATTTATTTTGATATTCTTGTTTAAATCATAAGCATAACTAAGTTGTCAGTGTAGAAACGAGAGCTGATAAAGCCCTCAGCTGAGCATGTTTAGGTTGCAAGCAAACTTTGTTGTTGTGAGGAGGTCAGAGATGCAGAAATCCTGTTGGTTCAGAAGTGACGCCAGATCCCTAGATAATGTCTGCCCACATAAAATGCGAGATGCATCTGAGCAGGACAGCAACAAAGTGCAGCACAGATAAAGAATTGACAGTGGCTTGACAGGGCTCTCCAGTAGCATTTTCTAAAAGACTAGATAACATTAGCTTCAAGCTAAACACGAAAGATAGCAATCTTTTTTTTTAAAGAGGTAACCATGTGTTTAACAGCTGATCAATTCGATACAATACAGAGAATTAGTAGGAGGAAATTAAGAAAAGCAGAGAAGCTTTGTTGGCTAATCTATGTTCTTTTTGTGTGCCTTTCCAATTCAGAATTCATTTTATGTTACTCTTTATTTCCAATTTGTTGCTCTTTACTGTGCTGTTACCTTTATTTCAATATCATTAATTCATTTTGATCTTGAGCACAGTTGGTTGCAAACTGCTGTCTCTGTTACAAATTGATTTGTCCTTTAAAAAAAAAAGGGAGACAGAAATGTCAAGCTTGTTTCACAACGGAAATGTTGAACATAAGAGTTGGCTCCAATACAGTGTCCACCCAGTGGTTCTTTGAATAAGTGTTTATAGATTGTACTGTGGTTTCTAGCCAACTCCTAGTGTCTCCTATAATTGCTACTGTAGGAAACAAAAATGTTCATCTGAGAAACAAAACTCTTCATTCGAGCTGGGTAAAGCTATTATTCTACTTTCTGTGTAGTTTGCTAAAGGACAATAAACTTGTGTTCAAAGAATACAGAAATATGAGATTTCAATCACTGCTGATTTCTTTCCAACTTCAGCGATGACTGACAATAACCCTCTGGTTTCCTTGACTTCTTTTAGGGCCTTTCTGGTTTTTGATATTTTGATGGGGCTGAAAGGGGTGGTCAGTTTAAAAATGCCTGGATTTTCTGGTGAAATTCTTGGGTTTACTCAAAAACCTTGTATCATCCTCTCAGTGTCTACATGCATTCTTTCCACTGATTCTCCTGTTGATTAAAAAGGTAGAGGAGATTAGTTCAGAGCAAATGAAAAAAAAAATAGATTTTAACTGTATTGGCAAAAGTAAGCATTTGCACAGGCGATGTAGTCAGGAACAGCTATAAAAGGTCTATCTCATAGCCCTTAGAAGAATGTGCAAAAGCACATACTTGTGTCTCGTGTACAGGATCATGCAAGTGATGAATTTTTTCTTTTCGTCATTTGTGTTAAGCAGGTGCACACGAGTTGGTCTGCATTGCTTTAGGTGATTGATGTTGGTAATTTTCCTTTGAATGTATTAATGTGGGACATATGCTAAAGCTTTCAGTAGCTCAAAGTTATAATTTCTCTAAGTGCAACAGTGACTAAATGGGACACAGACAAGAGCCGTTAAAAACTCTGGAATATGCACTGTAGAAGCTGGCATTGTTCTACAGTGCCACTCTGCTGCTGCTTTCTATGTAAGATGGGTCCTATCTATACACACAAAATACCATACAGCAAAAAGAGGGAAAAAATAAGGAAAAATTGTATACCACCTGCTGATGTGTGAATTGGATAGCAGTGCAGGAAATGACATGTGTTAAATTACTCTGATGATGGAAGGAAGAAAAGTAAATGATTTATTTTAAACCAATGAATTAGAACATAGCATGTGTTCAATTTGAAATACAAAAGCTGAATTCAATGGAATACTGACCACTGACATTTAAAGTTTGAACAAATGCAATGCTTCTAAAATTTAGAGATGAAGTAATACTCAGACCATACTGCTATAATGTATGCAAAGGATTAAAGATTATACTTGATTAAATTTGAATCACGAGTCTGAAAGCCTTTCAGCCTTAAAGTCCATTTGTGTAGGAGTATGCTAGCATGGATTAGTGTACTTGTACATATGGAATATAATCGGATTTTTCTAAAGCTCCATGAACAATACACTTGTGGTTTGTGTATGCTGAGTGTCAGATATAGATCTTTCTGCTATATGTGTTATAAACAGGAAAGGTAAACTTTTAACTTTACCATTTGGATGTGGTATTCAGCACAAAAACTGGAAGGAGAATTCCAGAAGCTAATATGCTTGTTCATGTAATGTGAGTCCCTCTGGTTTATGATCCTTTAATTGAGACATATTGCTGTGTATCCAAAATGTCAAAGTCCTATTTTATGTTAGAAATATTAATTACAAAACTTGGCAGCTTCTGATATCACGTCACTGAAGGAGGCAGTCTTGGTCATAGAAAAACCTCTCTTCAAAGTCTGTCTTAGGGGGGGCTGGGCATGGTGGGATGACACATAGCAAAAACAGTAGTTTTACTTAGGAAGAATGCATTTAATGGCCAGAAAGCCCCAAGTGCTCTTTCAAGAATGAGGGAAGATTTAGCTTAAAGGCTTCTCTCACTCGGGGCTGAAATGAAGACTGGAACTGACAAGAAATTAACAACAAATGTTGTAACAATGGAAAAAAATACAGCAATCCATATGAAGAAGCATGAAACACAAAACTGAAATGGAAAGGTAGAAAAGGAGAAAATATATAGTCAGGAGAAAAGATATAGTTGATATAACAACAAAAAATGGGTAAATTAGGAACAGATAGCATCCTGGCTGTAGTTTTGACCTGTAAGTAGGCAGGGGTGTCAAGATCACCAGCAAAATGACAAAGTAAAGACTGAAGTGTGCGTTTACTCTTATTTTCTATACTGGGAAGGATGCAGGATATTGCACATTGATTACATTAAGAAAGCAAATAGTTTGAAGTCCCTTAGCAAGCAAGGAAAATATTAACCATCATTTAGGTCCAAACATTTTATACAGCATCTGTGAATCTGCTATTTGAATGTTCTATCCAGTTCAGAGGTGCAAATTTTTAAGTGATGCTGATAAATCAAGGAAGATGCTGAAAAGAAAGCTGAGGTGATTATAGTGTTTCCTCTCCATAAGAAAGACTTTATTCTGTGTAGTTATTTTATCCAGGAGGTAAAATCATAACAAGAATCATCAGTTGGAAACTGAAACATAATAAATTCAAATGAGAAATCAAACCGAAGGAGAACAGTGGTGCTGATTAACCTTGAACAAACCCAAGGGAGTGTGGAGGTTTTCCAGCTCTTGGTAGACTGAGGTCAGGACTAGGTGCCTTTTTGGAAGGTCACACACAAGATTTTAAGCTTGATACTGGAACAACAAATGAAACGTAAAGACCTGTGGTGTACAAGAGGTCCCATTAATGCCTGTGACTTAAAATGTTCAAACTTATTAATCTTGGAGAGATTGATAAATCTTGAGGGAGATCTTGAGGGAAGTTAAAACTGGGTATTGGTCCCTATGAGACAGTGGGGCAAAGCCAAGAGCTCAGCCTTCAAGCAGCAAGCCTGGTTGTGCCTGCTCTGATGAAAGGAGGCAGCGGGGGATGCCTGGCATAGGGGTTGTGGGGTGGCAGCCGAAGGGCAATGCCTGTCAAGCTGGCACTGCAAGGACAAGAAGCAGTTAGTGCTTTGACGTGTGATCTTCAGAAGCCTTTCTCTTAGTGACTGTCCCAGAGTTGCTCCTCTGACTGCAGCTCTTGGCATACTGAGAAAGCTGCTCTTATGCATAGTCAGTTGTGGAAAACTTTATAACAAACATCTGCCAGCAACACATCATTTCCTGTGGTTGTCCTAGCCATGAATTTTTTACATTGTTCTGCCTTCCCTCTTGCACATTGCTAATCTCTGATAATGCTATTTTCTCCACTCTTACTCGCTGGAGTCCAGGCTGGCTTTAATGTAGAGACCAGCTTGCACTGCTGATCACTGCACCTTTTTGTCTTCCTCTTTTTCTTCTGAATTGCTTGGAAAGCTTAGGTCGAGTTGTTACTCCAGCACTGGCTAGTTATGCTCAGTATGTGACATCCCTCTACAGCTGTTCTGATTATGCCACATCCTACTTCATTCCTCAGACTGTGTGCAGAGCCAGATTTGCAATAGTCTCTTTTTCCTATGTCTTGTTTTATTCGGACAAGCAGATCTGCCCATCTTTTTAGATGGTAAGTACTAACATATCTAGAGCGCTAGTAATCGGGCTTTTTACTGCTGTCAGCAGCCAGTATCATCTAACACTGTTGTGCTGTGCACCCAGCAATAAGAAAATGAGAAAACCACAGAAATACAGCTGTGTTCCAAGCAACTCTTGTTTACTAGTGTGTATAAACATGCAAGGCTTTTCTGTTTAGATATGCTGTGTCTCCCCAGTATTCTGGTACTTTCTACAGCAGATTATAGGAAGAGCACTTTGAATTGTGTAAGTAAAACTGATTTTTCACTTCTAGCACATGAAATGATCTGAAGGGAAGTTTATTTCTGACAAATCATTATGTATATAAATATGTTTGTGCAGGCTGCTGGGGTTTTTTTATTTGTTTTGGTTTGGCTTTTTTAACCCAAAATTAAATGTTTTGAGGCATTTTTTAAAAAAAAGTTTGGGAAAATAAAGGAATATTTGGCTGGATTCCTGTTCTGGAAAAGTGGTGAAGAAGGTACTCTCCACCCCATTGAGCTCAGTGATTCGATGCTTAACCCACAAAGCAGACTGTGAAATTCTATTTACACAGATACTGGGAGCAAGTCTGGAAGAATTATATTTTTTTCTTCTCCCTCCCTCTTCTTGGGAGCTTGTATCCAAGAAGGAAAGATGGATTGACACTGAGAGAACGATATACTGAGGAATGCATAACCCTCTGAACCTCTGCAGTATTACACTCTTAGCATGAGAAAGTGTAAATGCTGCTTAATAAACAGAAGGAAATGGGAGACACCTAAAGGAATAAACAATTGAGAAGCAGGTATACCAGAACAGTAATGGTAACGGTGCTGTCCCGGGGAGATGAAAAAGTAAACTGTAATTTTGATACCACCACAAAGCTACTGAAATAATAGCTCCAGAAACAGTGGTGGGTTTGGTGCTTGAGGTTCTTTTTGTGGGTGGGGGGAGTGGAAGGAGGGGGGTGCAAAATATATTAGAAGTTATTGAATCATTCAGAGGTTAATGCTGGTCCACTGACTGTACTGATGGTTTAAAAAAGGTATTATATGTGGAGGTTTTTATTGAAAAGGTGATTGAGATGTTGCTCCTACAAAATGTCCGTGTTTCCTTTTGTTAGTGACAGAACACGTAGGTTCCTGCATCACAATACTCAGCTCAGGAGGGGGCCTGTGCATCTTAATTTAATTTTTTTTTTAGTACCGTAATGATCCAGTCTAAGATAGCAATTCATGTTTAGCAATTCTGATTTAATTTACAGCTCAGCTAGAATATAATTATTTTCTGATTATACTTTAGATTTTTTGATAAAAGACAGACTAGTTTTGGAGTTTGTAGGAACAGTAAAGACTCATACGTTTTTATGACTCTACATTTATTTCTATTTCTACATGTATACTGATTTTTCAGTTTTGTACAGTAGGTGATGAGTTTTTCTGAGTTCTTTCTAATCCTAATGTCAGAATTTATTCCAAGCTGCAGATAGGCAAGGGTTAATGGATTTCTTTATTACAAATTTTAAATCTTAATGCCCACACAACAGAGTTCTGTTAATTTCATAGAATCACGGAATGGTTTGGGTTGGAAGGGACCTTAAAGCTCATCCAGTTCTAACCCCCTGCCACAGGCAGGGACACCTTCCATCAGACCAGGTTGCTCCAAGCGCTGTCCAACCTGGCCTTGAACACTACCAGGGATGGGGCAGCCACAGCTTCTCTGGGCAACCTGTACCAGGGCCTTACCAGCCTCACAGGGAAGAATTTCTTCCTAATGTCTAATCTAAATCTCTCCTCTGTCAGTTTAAAGCCATTCCCCCTTGTCCTGTCACTACATGACCTTGTAAAAAGTCCCTCTCCAGATTTCTTATAGGTCCCCTTTAGGTATTGGAAAATAAGGTCTCCTCGGAGCCTTCTGTTCTCCAGGCTAAGCCCAGCTCTCTCAAACCCTCTCCATAGCAGAGGTGCTCCAGCCCTCGAAGCACCTTCGTGGCCTCCTCTGGACTTGCTCAAGCAGGTCCACGTCCCTTTTGTGCTGGTGGCCCCAGAGCTGGAAGCAGTACTGCAGGTGGGATCACACAGGAGCAGAGCAGAGGAGGAGAATCAACTCCTTCAACCTGTTGGTCATGCTTCTTTTGATGCAGCCCAAGCATATGGCTGGTTTCTGGGCTGTGAGCACATGCTGCCAGCTCACGTTGAGCTTCTCATCAACCAATACCCCCAAGTCCTTCTCCTCAGGGCTGCTCTCAATTTGTGCTGATGACTGAAAGATTTGCAAATTAGCTAGTAAATATGATTAGAAAACCCACCAAACTATGCATTATAAAGGTCAATGCATTCATTGGCAGACACTGCATAGGATTTGGATATTTATTATAAAGCTACTGTATTAGCAAACATAGAAAATAGAGACTTACAAGGCATCAGTTTAGCATCGTGTTTCTACTTCAAGCAGTTGTTATATTCCTGTACCTCTACTAGTGCATATGTTGTGTAGTTTTTGTCTTGAATACTTGCCAGCAGTATCCCTTAGGGACTCATTCAGCCTTATGGACTTTCTACATCCTACAGGAAATGTGGAAGACCAAGCATGCCTCCTGTGCATGGGCAGCTCTCACCTATCACTTTGTCCAGGCCTCTTACTGTTCGTGTCAGGACTTCGAAAATGCCATTGCTTTACCATGCTGCAACTTTGCTCTCTTAATCACCACTAATTTAATACAGTGAATATATTCAGTTCCTTTCTTTCCCTTTGTAAATCTCATTAGATCTGTGATAGCATTATCAAGGCTACAAGCCTTGTCCTCTCAAAATGGCTGCACCAGTTCAAAGAAGATGCTGTATACATCACTGCTTTCAGGGAGAAACATCTATCCTTGGTGGCTGAATAGCACATTCATCTGATAGGCAGGAGGCATCAGGCAAAATTGTAGAACTCCCCCACTGGTTTCTGAGGAGTCAAAGGTACAGGCACAGGCTTATTATCTTATGAAGAGCCAGCATCTGCTCTAGTGTACTGTGGATCAGTATGACTGAGAGATCTTCATTAGAGGAGGTAAAGAACAGATGGATTTTCTGAGACAGACCCTTCTGAAGTTCCTCTTCTGGGACAGGATTCCTCCCTCCTCACACTGATCCTGCTGGTGTGTCTCTGTCCCAGATCATTCCTGGGGACTGGTGCATGCTGCTGTGCTAGGAACTGTCACTGCAGCTCCTGCTCCGAAGCAGTAACCACTGCTGGCACAAGCTCTTGAGACAGCGTAGACTCTTACAGAGTTAATTCATCTGTTAATTCCTCTGCAATCATATTCCACATGTTAGCCTGCAGAAAGGAGAAAACACAACACTGGCAGACATGTTCCCTGCTCAAAAACCTGATTTCATGCTGCTTTTCTGGCTTAGTCTTGCCTCTGATGCCAGGGTTGCAAGTCCTGGGCTAGCAGGTTTCTGTACTTACTGATAGAGCTGCAGTATGCAGGACAAGAGGCAGCGGTGTTGCTCACTGGACACTTATTCATCTCAGTAACTCCCTGACCTGAAAGGTCTTAGGAACTGTGAATCCTCTAACGCTGGTGCTGGGTTTGGTGAAGAGATGCTGCTCACAGTGGACAGCACTGTACCTTTCTAATCATCAGTTGTAGAATACGTGTGTGGATAGTTGTTCAAGAGTTAGGGCACAGTTATTTATAATAACTTGCAATTTCTGCAGGAGTTATTGGGGTCTTTGGCACATGAAATTCTGCATCTGAAAATAGAAGTAGGCTGACAGGGCCATTGGTCATGTGTTTCACCCTTAAAAAGCCATGAACTGAATGACCAAATAGAATCCTGGCGGTGAGGCTAGGCAAATGTCTGAGTTACCATACCATGTGATACATGTCTGTGATGATAAAAGAGCAGCTTGTCATTTTAAAGCTCTTCTATAAGCAGGGAAAGGAGATGGCCAGGTTTTGGGGGATGATTATTTTATAGGAGTAACTATCAGCGTTACCTGAGGCACAGGTTTCCTGGGTCACTGAAGAGGTTCTAATCATAGCGCGGCATTGGGTGCAGGTGGTGAGGGGCTGAGGATGCCTCTGTGAGGAGAGGGCAGGGCTGCCTGTGCCAGACACAGCCAGTTGAGAGCAGCCACAGCTGGGCCCGTCAGAGAAGCGGTGGCACCTGTGTGGAAACGCACTTGGGAGCAGGCACAGCCCCACACAGATAGTGAGGTGTGAGGAGAAGGACGTGAGGAACAGCTCTGCAGCACCCAGCTGGGAGGAGAAGCAGTGGGGGGAAGGTGGTTTTGCCTTCGTTTCTTACATCAACTCTATTTTAATTAGCAATATGTTAATTTTCCCGAAGCTCTGTTCTGCCTGTGGTGGTAACTGGTAAGAAATCTCTCTGTCTTTATGTCAAACCATGAGCTCTTCCATCTTATTTTCTTCTGGGCCCTGCTGGGGTGGAGAATGAGAAAGCAGCTGGGTGGGTGGCTAGAGAAAGTCGGCCCACCATGGCTGTTTTAACATGGGGCTCTAAAATGTTCCAACTTTGCATCAAAATATGGCCATGGTTTCTGCTGAAACTACAAAGAGTGTTTGGGTTTTACCACTTCATTCAAAGCATCATAAGATGCTTTTACAGTAAACTGTAAAATCCTTATGCTGCTGAACTGTTCTGGGGTGAGGGATCATGAGGAGAGCTGCTGCCTGGCTCGTGTAGCTGCAGTTTGCCTAGAGGAATGGGTCGGTCATATTGGTTACAGTCCATGTGGGAAATGGCTGTGTTTGGATCTGTGTCTGCTCTGTGAGAGATCAAATCACAGTGTGTCTGGGAGTAGCACTGTCAGACAGGCATTTAACAGCAGAGTTAGCTTTTGTCTGGTGTACTTGAAATGGAGTCAGTGACTCCCAGTGATAAAAGCAAAAGCTGTTGCATTTGAAGAGCCACATTTATGTGCACTAACAACATATCTTCTCTGTGAATTGGTGCTGAGGGAGGTTTGCGAGACACACTAACAGTTTCTGCCAGCACTCTCCCCTTCTTGGCCCAACCGAGTTCATTGGTCACTCTTCAGTGCAATGAATGCCCCATTGCAGAAGCTGAGAGGAGACTTTAGTCACAAGGATAAAATTCACCCTTGTGCAACACCCAAGTGGAATTTGAGGCCATTCTTTACAGAGCTGAACTTACCCTGGAGGAATAACAGCTTCAAAAGTAATGCCAAACTGATTTTTTTCAGACCATGTAGTTATTACAGGGAAGCAAAGTAGTTAGAAACAGAGGGATGAAAATGGCAAGCTATGGACATGGCTTTTACATTAAAAAGGTGGCTAGTAGTGTTGCTGTGTACATGAGATACAACTTCCTGATGACTCGATAACATAATCCCATATTTAATTAATATTTTGAAGAGTATTACTATGTTTGTTGCTTACAGGTTTCTAATAGTTCCTTAGGGATAGGACAGCTAGTTAGATGAGCAGATCTTCCTCAGCTGGGCTCCCATTTCACATCAGCGTTAGAGCTTCTGTGTTGTATTACATATGCAGTTCAATCCATGTAAGGGGGGAATGGCTAGTCTGCATGTACTTCCTGTTGATTTGCATGGAAAAATGGTAAGGATTAGAGAGAAAACTTAGAGAAATGACTTAACTTTACTATTCATGCAAGCATCTCAAATTTCTTAATTTATGTATTCTTGACAGATAAACTTGATTAAAATTTTCAATGTATGACTTTGAATCATATAAACAAGTTGATTTTATAAAGTACATATTTACATATTTTAGTGAAACTAATGTCAGTGGGCAAAAAATATCACCTATAATTGAATACATTACTCTTAAAATAATTTTAATTTTCAAAGACGTAGTAGAAGTTAGTAGATGCTAGAATTCCTTCCATTTTGGTAATGCTAGCCTTTGCCTTTTCCTCTATTTAAAATGGTGGAATTAGATTACTAATGTCCCTCAAAGGGTACTTAAACTAATCAGGAAGTATCTGAAAGAGCTTTTCTTCTCCCAGAAGGACTTGGTAGGGTTGTCCCATCTGCCGTGTGTTACTTGCAATAGCAAAAAAGGCTTCTAGGACTACTCAATGAGAAAGGATAATGGAATGTATTTATATATATATTAATGGTCAAAGCCTGAGTAAGAGCTGATGCCCTCTGAAACAAGTTCTAAATATGTCCTTTGGGAAACATTTTCCGCACAGATCCCTTTTATTTTTTTAATGTATGGGGACAATGCACCAGGCAGTACTACTTTAAGCATTAGGGGCATCATGTGCACTTGTCAGTAGTGAAGGCCAAATCCTGACACATACAGCATCCACAGCCTAGAGTTTCCACCAGTTTCATTGAAGGCAGAAGGTTTCATTCCAGCTACATAACCAGATCTGATCTCCTTGTATATGATAAATTGTTGCATTCCACTTGGTATAGCAACATGAGTTTTAGTAGGTTTCTTTAACTGAAACAAATTGCTAAACCATATCCAATACAATTTGCTAGTTTCTAATGGTTAACTTAAGAAAAAGGGAGCTGCATTCTTACTTCACTTCGCCTTGTTTCAGTTTCTAGCAATTAGTTCTTGTTATCCCTTTCTTCATGGTATTAAAGAACCTCTTTGTAAGAAGTATTCTCTCAGTTATGGTCATTTCTCAATCTTCTTTGCTATAAACTTCACAGAGCTCTTGAAATACTGGGCTGGACCTTTTCTCTAGTCCTCAAAACAGTTCTCTGGTTCTCTTTTTCACTTCTTGATGAGTTAGAGTTTCTTAACAATGGGTTCCTCTTTAAGAGGAAAAATATCTAATTCTTTAAATACAAATTTAATTTTTTTTAAATTGATCACCTCAGACTCCCACAATAGAGATTTACCAGAACTGATTGTCATTTATGCTGACTAAACATAAGTAATTTCAAAACTAAGAATACTTGTTCTCATAGCAGATGTTTCATGATTTTTTTGAGTTCTGTTCTTTTAAAAACATTTTTACATAGCAAAAGAACATAAAGACTGTGAAGTTGAGCACTCAAAAGGCAATAGATACTGAAACGTAGGTTGCCTTATCCTGTTTCTCTTCCTCTCTTCAAAGTTAAATGAGGTTTTTCAGACTTGCATTTTGGGTGTAGATGCTAAAGTCCTTTACAGATTTTGTTGTAAGTGTCCTGAAAATACCCCCAAAGAATCTCAAATCTACAGAATCAGCTTTGTAATGCAATTCTAGCTGATAAAGTATGGATGATTCATGGTTTTTACAAACCACTTGGCTTCCCACACCTCCTTAGTCATTCACTGTAACTTCATAGGACAGAAAAAGGATACTCTTCACAAGGGAAGCAGTTGATGGAGTCCCAGATGAAATACATAATTAGAACACCAGTAACATATATAGCCTGCTGCTGTTTCACCATTTGTCTGCTTCCAAATTGCAATTGGGTAGTAAAGTTATTTTCGTTTCTTAAATGTGGTCTCTACCTTGTGGCAGTTGATTTGTTCTTTCAGCTAAGTTTTAGAACGCTTTGGCTGTGACAGTAGTAGGAGTTCTCACAGAATATTTTAAGTAATGATATCAATCATTTAGTTAGACCCAATTCTCAGACAACCAGAGTTGCAGAACAGTGTCCAGGTTTGTAGTGCAGGATTAAAAACCATGCAAAACTTCCAAGTATTAGACAGGGATGGATTTTTATTAATTCTAATAACTTTTCCAGTAATTTCCATTACAAATAGTAGGTTTGAATAAACAGTTATGAAATTATTAAGAAGTAATGTCTTAAAATTGATCAGTGAAATTATGTATTTTATTAAAGGCTTCAGAAAGTATGCTTTTAATTTACTTTTTTAAAATGTATGTATCTGATCAAGAGGCTTTATTTGCTCCTTTAGTGAATATAACAAATAAGCACCCTCTTACAGAAGAAGGCAAGGAAAACCAATTTTTGGCATCAGAAATTGGGAAACAATGGACCTGTGCAGAATGCTTCCATACTATGAAGCCCTCCCCGTGTATAGGTACTAGACTGCCCCTGTGCAGAATGTCCTGTGATAATAAGTATAGTTCAGTCCAAAACCATGATGCTGGTCCCCTTTGTAATTTGCAGTAGCTGCCACAATTTTCTTTTGCAGTTTATCTTACAGCCCTTCAATGATAGGTGGGTGAAATATGGCAAAACTTTTATTTATTTATTTTTATTTTTTAACTCTGAGTTTTGTATCCCAGACCAGCACGTGCTACTGCCTTGCAAATGTCATGTACATTTGTTTCTTTGTGTAGCAAATCTCAAGACTTACATAAGTAATAGTTTTCAGCATTCTTGATGCTACAACAATGTACAAATATGTTGGAAACTGGTGAACTAAAAATTGTATTTGACTGTCCTGTTGTGAATAATGATTTAAAGGACTGGGAATAAATGATTTCAGGGTAACATCTTTATGCTGATATGATTAGAATAACAGGTTGACCTGGTGTACCATACTGTGAAGATACAATACAGCTACTGTTATAGCTTTCTTATTAGAAGAAATATCCACTGCTACCTGATCATTGAATTTGTCTGTTTTCTTCCTGCCTTTCCAGCATCTATCTGTTGCTTTTTTTTTTTTTTATCTGTTCTTTAGAAGGTTAATTTAAGAGATGATGCCTTTAATGGTGCTCAGAAGGCACATGTCACGTATGGGACACTCCTAGGAATAACACATAATGATGATAATCAGCCCCAGAACTTGAAATGATGTGATAGTAAATGTGAAGCCTGTAGATTCCCCATTCCTCTAAAACCTGTCAGTTATATTCAGTGTTTAAGTAGAAGATCTGAACTGTAAAAAGAGCTTACTGTGAAAGCTGCAGCATGGAAATGAATGCCTGGCTATTAAAATGAATAGGTGTACAATAGCAAACTATTTTAAGGATATGAAAAGAAATAAAAAAAACCAATTGTTTACAAGTCCATTTTAGCAAGACTCTTAAGACTCGTGGTACTTTATCAGTGCCATATACACCAAAATATGTGCATGTGACCCATATTATGATTTTGCTGGTAATTTTCAGTTACTTTTCAATTATACATAGAGCTTTATTTAAGCACTTCATAAAAATAGAGGACTTTGGGAAAAAAAAAAAAAAACAAACATAACTGCAAAGGTACCAGAAGGAGTAAATAAATTGTTCTGCAAGTTCAGCCTTTAGCATAATGTGCAACCCCTTGGATTAAAAGCAGTAGGTATCACAGGTCAACTGCACTCACTAATCACTGCCTCAGCAGAAGAGATTGACTTTGTTGCTGGCTGGCTGCAGTACGAATAGTAAATCACTTCATAGACTTTATATTTATTCAGTTCACAGCTTGAGCACTACTGTTTCACCTTTCCTCTGAAAAACAGTAATGCTCTTCGCTTTGTCCAGGAAATAGAAATTGCTCATGGAATCTCCTAACTATTTGTTTTAAGTGAATGAGCAATACAGCCTATGCCTACTGGTTCCTGAAATGAGGCGCTGTCATAGAACAGTGTTTGCAATGAGTATATTGAAAACTGGGGGAGGGATTTTGGTTGGGGGTTTTTTTATTCTTGTTAGACAGCATCTGACAGATGATTGTGCTGCCTTATGCATTACAGTTTCTGTACTTTGTTATCTGTGAAGACTGCCATAATATAACTTTGCAGGTAGAACTGCAGGCAGGCATCTTGTGAAAGATGAGCCTCCTGGGATACTGATTGCATTACCATGCTAAACAAAATTGCTGTAACAAAAATGTTTAGCCAGATCTCCGTAGAAAAGGGTAACGTTCTTCATTCAAATGCACTTTCAAAGGTAATCTTCTGAAATGGAGGAAGTACCTAAATATGCCTTTGAAATTACTAAGTATGCAGATGGAAGATCAGAAGTGTTTGACATACTGTTTTGCTTTCAAGCTGTAAAGTTTTAATTTTATTGAGAATGAAAATATCTTCCTAAATACTTACTGACACCAATATGCCTCTGTGGCAAAAGTGTTTTTGTTTAGAGCCAGGTTTGAAAAGATTGATTTAGGAAAAAACTGGTCCTACAGCAAAGAACTGCCATGCTGGGGCTCTGGGACAAATGGTTTCTGCAGGAGGGACATAGAAATTCAGGCATGTTCTCGTTGGAGCAAATACCCTTCTCCATTGACTTCGTTGGTTTGGGCTTACGTCTTACAAAAGATAAAGAGTGCCTCATATGTGCACTACAGACAGCTGTAACACCAAGTTTTGTAGCTGCTAGTACCTCCTTTTGTAGCAAATCATCAGATAAAAATAAGTTTAAATGCTTTGCTTTGCTAGTGGGTGTTTCTTACCTAGCTCTTAACCTAATACTTTCTGAGAGATAATTTGAATGTGATTATTATTCCAGCTCACAAAATGGGTTTTGGAAGGTGCTGAATCCTTGTCTGCAGACATGTTTCAGATGCTGTTAACAGAGTAACATACTGCTATTAAACAATTAAATCAGAGGTTTATGATAGTTTTTTGTAAATCAATGGCAAGAAAAATTAAGCACAACAGTACAACAAGCTATTAGTTTAAGCCAGAGTTTCCAAAACTGTCATACATACAGTTGCATTTAAATGACTATGTTCTAGACATGCAGTTAAGTTGCTTGTGGCGCAGCTAATGAAATACAAGGATTGGTTTTCACATACATCCTCCTGAGCATTCAAACTTTAATATATTACTGTGCTTAAGGCAGGGTCTTGAAATATGAGGGAAGGAGAGGAAGTTGTTATTGCCTGTTAGTCTCAAATGTAGGAAAGCATAATGCTATAAAATGCAATGGATATTTTGATACAAAGGTGGTAAAAGAAAAGCTGTTCAATTAGCTATTATTTTCAGTGTTAAATTATAGCATATCACTGTAACAAAATAACCAATTTGTAGCCATTCATAAGTGTTACGCGTCATTATTATTGGGTTTCTCATGCTTTTTAAAATTGACATACTCTTCGTGAATACTTTCTGAGGAGTTTTCCTTTGTAAAGAGGTTTTTCTGCCTTGATGACTGGTTGGCCAATGAGTTGCATTACATTCCTGTATTTGATAGTCAGAAGGTCTGACGTCTGCATCCTTTTGTAACAGAGGCTAGGTAGAGGTGACAGCTAAATAAGCTGCATTATTTTGGAAAGGGCTAATTCTTGGAGAACTGGGGACAGATATGTTGTGAAAGAGACTATGAGTACTTGAATGGGAAAGAATACAGCTTCAAACAGGTTCAGCTGTACCTGGCCTGGGATATTAGCTGCTTGATGCTATCAGACAGCATAGCAGAGAACTTGGGCATTTTTCCACATGCATCTGTGGTAGATGAACCAAATGCTAGAATCATTTTATGCGATGGTGAATAAATATCTAATCCTTTATCTTTTTATAGATATATATAGATAAATGGTTTTTAAGAATAATGTGCATTACAAATGCATGGGATGTTTACAGGTGTGTTATAATGGGTATTTAGACCATGATTTAGATCATTAATAACTCCATCCTAGTAAAAGCATGCCCAGGGAGAAAAGCGTTCTTGGAGAACAGAAAAAGACCTGCACATTGCCTTCTCCTTGCAATTGCCCTGTCCACTGAGCTTGTACAGGCTCCTCTCGTGCTGTAGCAGATCTCCTCTGGCTCAGCACCACTTACACCTTACTATGAGAAATCCAGTACCTCATTGATGTTGTGTCTTTTTAGGGGAGTCCAGATGCTCTTGCTTAAAGTCTGTCTCTGAAAACCACACGGTTTTCCCTAAAGGGATGATGCCATAGTTGATAAAAAAGCTTCATCTAAAGGGAAATGGGAGACTTACTACTCTCTGGGTGGGAAGAAAAAGTAATCTCTAAAATGTTTCCACGGTAGTGGTTTTCTATCTCTCTTCCAGGCCTTCAGAATATTCCAGTTTAGTAATACCTATTATCTGCTTCTACTTCTTCATTTCTTCAACTCATGTGCATTGAAAATGTTCACTTATCCACCTGGGCTCAATGGAGCTTTATACACCGTATGTATTCCTGTTAAAGGCTGAACTTATTTTTATATTACTTCAGGTTTTCAATTAACCTTGCTTCCACACATTTCACAGCATTGAGAGCAATTTAGTATTGAACAGAACTCGCATCTCCTCACACCTCCTCTCCTCCCCCCATAAGACTTTAAATTCAGCTTTTCTATGCTGTATGAAACCTTGCAATAATCTGAGTTACACAACCAGTTCAACACTGGATTTACATTTCTAGGAAATAACACCAGTGGTAATTTTCCTGTATTAGAGATTAGCAGGTGTTGCCACATTGAGCTGCATTCCTTCTTAGTAAAGCACGGACATCACTTTTTATTGAAGGTGGATAGATAGATGTAGCTTTTTAATGTATGTGTATACATCTAAAGAAAAAAATGTTGTCTCGGAAAATTCTGCGAAATTCGGTGCATTTACATGGAAATGGGTGAAGAGCAGAAATGATGAGAAATCCCTTTCTAAAACATTGTATTTGGTGCTACTGGTTTTCTTTTGTTGTCACACATACTTTACACAAACTAATCTAATGGATGTGTAAATTAATGAGTCTTTTATGTTAATCCAGTCAGACAACTGTACTGTAATAAGATATAAAATAAAGCATTGGGTTCATAGCTAATTTAAGGGCATTATCAGTTCAACCATTTGTTACCCTTTGTCATCTCTGAATTTTTGAAAGTGTTTGTCAATGTTTGGTCAGGATTAATGCTCCTCTTGCTAAGGCCTCTGTTGCGCTTGATAATATCTGAAACATACTACTCAGCAAGCTGAAGTCATGGGTGCCATCACAGACCCTTGTGATCTGCAGTATAAATTTAATCTTCAGGGAATTGTCAGTTCTATCCTCTCAGCTAATTGTTCCACTCTGAATGCATATTTGGATGTCACTTAGAAATATATTTCTTAAAGCTTTTTACCTTAGAATTTTGACTTTATTTTTTTCCTCATTCTCACTCTTTTAATCTCGTCTCTTGACTTTGCCAAAACTGTAAAATTTCATCCAAATCAAGAAAATATCTTCATCAAGAAAAATCCATTCTCAGTGTCTTACAAAAGTTTACTTTCACTAAACTTTTTGGACCATAAGTGCTCATATTATGCCCAAGCTCTCTTTGCTTCCTGGGACTATATATTTGCCTAATATAAATTAGAACATAATTTTTTCAGACATTCTATTAGCCATTTGTCTGCCAATGCTTTGAGGGGCTTGGTGCTGCCTCTGCTCAAAACTGTATTTGCTGAAATTCTTGTGTATTACCATGCTTCCATGACATTATCTTTTCCTCTTTGTGCTTTTTGGTGAATCTGCCTTATCAAGTCTCCAGTTGGAAGAGTTTACAGGGAAGTCAGTTTTTTACTTCCTTCCTAGTTTATCCATGAGATCTCTCACATAAAAGCACAGATCAGGTTACTGTGTTAATGAGGCTGATTAGGAACTATGTGGACCTCTGTACTTCAAACCTACCCAACCTAAAATCTAAGTCTTTCTGTATAAATATTGAAGTGTTACCTCAAACTATAACACTGGTCCATATCTTTCTGCAGATGCCCACTCAGTTACTTTCTCATGATGTCTATTAACAGTCTGTCACCTCATTTGTCACCCAAATTCACTATCTGAGCATTGTCTTCAACTGAGTTTTCTCTTTTTCTCCTTGCATCCATCTGACATGTGAAGTCAGACATGTGGTCTTCCCTGGCCACCTATATTGGCTCTTAGATTTCTTGCACTGTAAATCAGTTTTCTCAAATCTCAACAAATATAATCACTCAACTCAAATAATTCTGTCAAAAAAATTGTTTTCCTAGTTTCTTTTGGTTTTGGCCATACTGCTTTCAGACCATCACGCTCATGTGATATGTGGCTCTTCCTTTTCTCTTTTAAGCAGTTTATTTATTGTTCCTCTGCTCTGTCATCTTAGTATAAAAACAGCAACTTCAACCTTAGTTTCAGTTATGATGTCCATTTGCTTCTCAGCTCTTGTTTTCAAGCCAGCATCTTCATGCTTTGTCCCATCAGAACTCTTCAGGCGCTTCTGCAAAACTGGTTCTTCAAATCTCTCCTCAAAATGTGCCTTTGCCGGGCTGCCTACAAAAAATACTGCATGTCCTAATGGCTGTTATTGTCTTTTTTTTTTCTTTTGTTTTTGCCTTACTTCACACTGACCTGTTGTGTTTTGTCCTCCATCCACTGTATAAATTTTTAAAGGGTTTTTTCTGCTGTGCATTTCAATAGGGCTGATACTGTGAAGTGCAGGTCCATGAGTAGAACTCAAAGGTGCTGTGCTAAACAGCACTGAAGGGAACAGTAAAGGCCAGGAGGAGTTGAAGTCATGACTTTATCCCTGCAGAATGGGCCTGGCACACTGTTCTAACAGTTAATATTTTTGGCAAAAACACAGATATGGAAACTATGTCCATAGCCAGATGTGCACAGAGAGCTGCCAAAACAGAGAAGTATACGCTGTAAGTTATACTGTTTTCCCCAATAATGTACACAGAGATGCTAGTTCTTACCTTGGAAAAAGTGAAACACTGAATAAACTCTGGGATCTGCAGCTCTGGTTCTGGGGTGATGTAAAGTATTGCAAACTGATGCTTAACCAGCTAAGTCATTCCCTCCAGCACCCTTTTGTTATAGTTTCCCTCCAAAGATATTAAAAATACAGAAACCTTGGCCAGGTTGTAGTTGATCTAATTTATAAAACATTTTCTGGGTATTAAAAGCTAGGGCAATGCACTAGTAGTTTTTAAATTGTGTTAAATATACTGTAAGCTCCCAGAAAGAACCCTTCATTGAAGATTATTGTATGAAGATTTGAAGATTAAAGTGTCTAGATTAAAGATTAATGTGAAGTGCACTGGGAAATTGTTTGATGTATAAGGAGCTATATAGTATATTAATCGTGCACTTTTCAAAACTGCCTGAGGAAATTAGACACCCAGTTCTCTTACATGTCTTTGAAAATCTCACTCTAAGGAATTTCTTGTTATACAGTGAAAATGGTAATGTTTTCACTGGGAGCTTGATGAAAAGAGGAAAGGAGAGATGTGGAGACCCTCTGTGTTCATATAGGGCTTGATGTTGGCTCCTTACAGTTTTTTCCTGCTTTGAATTTGCTCTGTTATTGTATAGAAGCAACCTGCCTTTGAGTGCTATGAGTTCATAAAACTAGTCTGATCCAAGAAGACTGCTTCACCTGCCTGTGTATTTCTTGTCATTTGTTGTCAATTTCTTCTTTGCTTTCACTTCAAGCTAGTTTACATGTTCTTCTGAACAGAAGTAACTTGAATAAATACCCATACGTAAACCTTAATGAAACATATGTATACATGTACCTATTTGTATTTACAGTATAATATGCATTAATTAAAAATAAATAACAAAAATAATTCTTATATACATATTTTGTAAAATAATCCTTTTGCTGGGGTTTTCCTCAGTCATGGTTTTTTGTATAGAAATTTCAATACTTTAATGAAAGAAACGTTCCACATATGGTAAAAATTACACTTGCTTGTCCCTGAAGTGCTGCAATACAAATAAGCTGTTAAATGCCAACTCTGAATGTTATTTTTCAGATGTTGGGAGATAATCCTGTTCTAAAACTATTAGGAGGCAAATTTATTTGAACTTCAAAACCTCTTTGATGTGAAAGGGAAATGAACTGTGTGTGAGTGTGTGCTTCATTAATTTGGGCTTGGCCAATTGTGTGCATTCTCATTTGTTTATTTTTTTTCCATGAGGCATCTTTCTAATGCAGTTTATTAACCCTAATAATGCAATGTACTGTTATTTTTCCTAGTAAACTCTGCTGCATTGCTTTCTTAAAAGGACAGTTTTTCTATTGAAGGTACCCTGTGGAAATCAATATTCAGGTTCATAGTCACTCAAAGTCAGTGTGCTGGTGTGTTGCATTCAGATCTATTTTAGTGGTGTTATCATTAAACCTGCAGTTGGCATTTATAAAGTAAGGCTTCCATAGGTACTGGGAGAGTGTGATTAAAAATAATCATCTGTCTGATGGATATTTTCCTCTGTATTTTGGCAGGATCACTCATCTGAATTTGTGCCAGGCTCCATAGGAACACTGATGCCAGTAATTTGAGGATCTTCACATTCAGTCTCAGTGGTAAGATCTAAAGTTGCAATAGTAAACCATATTAGAATATTACTGGTTTCTGTTATGTTACACTGAAACTGAATCTATGTGAATAATGAAGTATTTCGCCTTGACCCATGCAAGGATAGGGAATATAAGAATGTATATTGACCTGCAAGAGATTGAGCTCAGGACACAATTTCTGAGTAATTTTCATCAGACTAAAGTCAGAAAGGCCATTTCTATTGTCCTCTCTACTCATATAACTGCTCTTGGAAGGTTTGACATTGTGCCTTGAAGAATGTAACCATTTAGAGAAGGGCGGTGGACAGGCTGTAAAGAGAAAGTGAAATGCACAAAAAGGGTAGTTTCCTCTTTCTGAAAACGAAGCAGTAAGTTGTAAAATTACGAATTATTTTCCCCTCTAATGCTGTCTTTGTTGTAACTAGTCTGATCACTCAAACCTTGAGTCATATTCTCAAATACTGCTGTGGAGACCTTGTAAAGGGCTGTAATCTGTCTGCATCTTGAAGCTCAGAATTTTTGCTGCAGAGAATATTTTTCAGCTTTTGTAAAAGAAAAAGGGGAGGGAACAGCTGAGTCCCACCATACTTTTGTATAAACTGGGAATATGTTTTCTAGAAAACTACAGTTGGGTAATTTGAAGTAGTTCTTTAACAGGAACTTGCTTTGGTGCATAAGTGTTCAGCTTTTGGGGGAAGAAAGATCTAATTTTTAGATTATAATACTGTCTGTGATGATATTGTGGTCAAAATTATTATCTCCATTATGCCACATACCACATTTCGTATTTTGGTAGCTGAGGAAGTAGGAGGCCAGGGGAGACATACCACTGCGTGCTATGCTCTTCCACTTAGCATCGCCTAATGGCCACTCTTAGAGGCAGGATATAGACAGCCCTTTGATCTCGCCCTAAAACCATGCTCACGCTGGTTTTAGATCACTGATACATATGTCAAGTGTCACCACTTCCAAGTCCTGCTGATTCCATGCTATTGAAGTATATATGTTTTTAAATTAGATTACACCACAAAACCTAGAATTCTTCTGACATGGAAACAAAACCTGTATTCCTTTAGCAGTTTATCGTCATTAACCAAGTAGTTCAGTAAAATCTCAGCTTCAGTTTAAAGATGTATTGAACAACAATAAGACTCCTATCTAATCTTCTCATACAAAAATGAGCATTATAATGTGTTATCATGAATCCTTAAGATAGATTACATTTCATTATTGCTGGGTAACTCTTGGAATGTGTTCCTAATAAAGGACAGTATCTCCCTCAGAGCATACTGTACTCGTAATGCTCTTTGATAGAAATAAAATAATACAGCATTCATATCACGTTACTTGATCACATAACCAAGGTGCAGAACAAAGTATCAAGGCAGTTTTGTAAGGATATAATACGATCCTAATAACACTATTCTAAACCTCTCAAATTGTTGTTTGACACTACTAAATTCTGTATGTGCTGCAAGTTGAAGAGCTGAAAGTCAATGCTGTTCTGCCAGAATTCATGGAAGCTAGTAGTGACTGGTACTGAACTATTAGATTTTTTTTTTTTCCCCTGGAAACAAAAGACACTAATTGACCTAGTAAAGGAAAGCAAGAGACCCTCATTTTTTGTGTCTTAACTAAAGCAAATTAAAATCCTATTACAAGTCATCCAAGGCCCAGCTCTGTGACAAAACGCCCATTCACTTCAGCAGGAGTTACTCAGGTAATGAACATTTAATTGTTAAGAAATATAAGTGGGTTTGGATAAAGTACTTTAGCATCTAGGAGAAAAAACTGACCAATTATAATTACATACAGAGGGAGAGCATTCCATATTCATATTAGTGGTAAATATGTAGCGTATGCCTTGGAAAGATTAATGACCTTCAGGGCATACAGATGATAAGTCTACTGATTCCACTGTTACAGAGTCAAAAAGTAGTTAATTAAAAAAAAAAAAAGAAAAATGTGTATATGCACATGTATGGTAAAAGGAGGAAAAAAGTTTTCCTTCTTTCTGCATTTATTTGACCATCCCTTCACACTTCATTTCAGCCTTTATATAGGTTTTGTGTTCATACTGTATTATATTTTCTTGAGGCAAGAAAGGTTTTCAATGAGGAGTTGATGAATATCCATATTGAATTGGATCCCTTTTTTAATGAAGTTCATCTAATTTTAATTTTGCAATTTTACTTCAGTAAACTTGTCTGACTCCAGATGTTGAATGTGCTTTTCCTATTTCTACTCTTGCATAATTGTACCTGTAAAAGATTTATGACTTAGGCATTTCTGAACACTTTTGAGTATTTTCAGCATATGTTTCATAGGTGGCTAGTAACATGACCAATTAGCAGCCAAAAAATACAGCTCTGCACCCAGGTTTTCTTTTAATAGGATGTTACTTTTATTAGCTTGAACTTTAAGTATTCAGTTTAAAAGCAGCAGCATTATCAAAGTATTTCAAATGATAGGAGTCATATTGTGTTCTATAGGAATTTTAAAAGTGAAAGAGAAGTCTTCAGAAGCTTACAGGATGCCATGAGAAAAAATATAACTAAGAATTACTCACTTTGATTAAAGAAAACCCCAAACAATTTGTAGGTATAGGGACCCCTTTCTTTCATTACAACTGTGGTGGGGAATTGTTTGGTGCTGTCAGCATGTTACTTGAACTTTGTCAACATGAGAAATACATGCTCAAGTGCTTATTGGTCTTAAGGATATAAAAGTGCTTTCACTAACTTTGCTAACATGAGCAATGACTGCAGATTAACTATCACCACATACTTTTCATATTCTGTCATGATATCTGGAGCAGTGTGAATGGCTCTTATTTTAAGAATTACCCAGAATTCACTTCTTAAATCTGGACATATCTAATAACATTGCATGTGACACATATGAGGCATTGTATCATGAAGGCTCTGGTTCTCATCAAAGAAACAGATACCCCAGTTGAACTTTCAGATACTATTAGAAAGAGAATAGTCCAATTGTAAACAAAAAGATGGTTGCATTCTTTTTCTATAAACCAAAATCACTTTCCTTGAGATTTTTTTTTTGCTGATGTAAAGCCTTTTTATATATTAATTTGAAATATTTATCCATGCAGCAAACGAATCGAGTTTTGAATATTTGTGTCAATTCAAGGCTCACAGGATGCATACTGCTCTAGGCATGATTGGCAATCTGTCACTTTAGGTTTATTTAGAGGTTTCTTCAGAACAAGTAGAATTAACAGTACCAAACGTCAGTAATGCTAATATGAATCAACTCTTCTGTTTTCTTCTTTTATATTCCTACAAGCCTCCATAATACAACTTGGTACTTACTAAAGAATTCAAAGAGGTGTTACTCCTGTGGTCCATGCTTTAGGAAAGGGAAGAAGTGAACCAGTAGGTCCTGTTTGCATGACAGATGTCAGTCAAGGCAGGCTGTAGAGCAGTGTCTAATGACTTTCCATAAGCAGTGGAGGAAGTCAATTGGAGTTTCCTCAGTCAGAGCATGCCCATAAGCCCTGGAAATTTACCTCAGATTGTATCTTTCTAGTGAAAGATGAACTTCTAGTGAAAATCTCAGTTCTGTGAGAGTTAGACTTGTGCATCTTTCTTGTGACATGTTTTACTGTCTTTATTTTAGTTCATCTGTGTTTCCTAAAAGGACTTTCCTCCATTTGTAAGTAGAAGGTGTGATTTTGCATAATTTTCATTTCCCTTAGAATACTTAGTAATCCTGTGTTAAAGTAATTACAATACATAATGCAAAGCAAGTATACACTTGTGAAGGTTTCAGCAAAGAGACTCAAGTAGCTCTAGCTATTGAGCTGTTTGCTCTATTTCTAGCAAAATAAAGAAACAAAATAATCTTCCACTGGGTGAAACACTTCTGAGCTTTAAAGGTTTCATGTGGGAGTCTGGATGGGACCCAAAAAAGGAACCACTTTGAAATTACAAAATGACACAGCTTATGTTGTTGTTAAATTGTAAAGATTTGCTGTATATTTGCTGAGATGGTGACCATCCAGGGCTTTTTCAAAGATACTAACTACACAAAGGTATGTTAAACCTCCAAAGTCTTAAGAATGCCTAATGACTGCCTGCCAATACAGCTGAGTCCTGCTGGGTAATGGGGGAATGCCTACCGTGTAAATATAAAGGGGGTTATTTAGGAGACCCAGTGAGCTGTGAATTATTGCCTAGGTTGTCACCAAAAAAAAATGAAAATGAGTTGTGAAGAGGGAAGAACGTGTACTGAGTTCTGAATAGCTTTGCGAGACTTTTTTTGAGATAGATGGAGAAACTTATATACAGTCTCTGCAAAAAAAATGTCTGTTTTGTCAGATGGCAGATGCACCAGCCACCTAGATTACTGTGAAAATCCATTAAAGAAACAAAACTATGTTATTTTTATGTCTGACAAATGCATGAATCAAAAAAAAAAGTAATATTTATTCAATAACCAAATTTAAGATCTGTATTGATCCATCTTCCACAGAAGTCAGTGGGAACATTTCCACTGGCTTTAATGGGACTTGGGCTGGAGTGGTGGAGAGTTAGAGTTAAGAGCTAGATTGACAGGAGAGGTAGTAGGGAATTCCTTCCAAGCCCGCTTGTATTGTGCATCATTAGCACAAAGCAGTTGAAATTATAAACTTGGAAATACTTTTAAAAAAACCTGTCACTTACTGTGCTGCAGCTCATAATCTGAATCCCAAATGAACAGCCTGAAAACCCATGCTGTGTGTTCTATAAGGTTACATATTTGCTAACAAACTTTTGCAAATGGGAAGAATTTCACCTAAATGATGAAGCTCATCTTTCAGCTCCCCTCAAGCACTTCATCACAGACTGAGGCAAAAAATACCAGGGCAGCAGGATCTAAACAGCCTCTTGGTTTTATTCTATTAAACTCATAGATTCTCTGTATTTTCTGCTCCATTATATAGTAACAGAAACTTGCTTATTTTCACCTTATCGCTTTAAATGGAGTATGTGAGTTTTTAAGTATGGTGTCAGAAAGAGCATAGGAAACGAAAGTAACTTATGTCAGCTGTGTTAATTTTTTACTGCTAGTTGCTTTAAACAAATCTAGCTGGAAGTAGTCTTGCTTTTCAAAACTGTTAATGGCTTTTCAAATTAAAGCTCTTTTTAAAATTCTGCTTTCAGCAGAAGAAATAAAATTTGGTACAAACAAAGAGTGGATGAAAGGGGAAAGCTAAGACCACAGGAAAAAGTATTTTTCAAGGGATTTGCCTCATTTTTTCCGTGAAAAAAGTTTGAGATTTTATTGCTGAAAATGAGCAGCTGAAATTAACAGGAAAACTAAATGTGTTTTCATCTGCATTTGAAGGTGGAGTAGAATTCTTCAGATCTCTCAGTAATTGTTGGTAAGGACTCTCTCTGCTGAGTTGAGTGATTCTAAATTAAATGATTTGTTTTTCAATATGAATAAGATTTTCTTATCAGTCACCTTACATGTAATCAACTTAAATGCAGTTTTAGGAAGAGATGAACCATGTCAGTGTAATTCCCAAGATGAGAAATGAATACCTGATGAACTTCATTCTTCTAAGATAAAAAATATTGCATTACTTTGGCATTTCTTTTCCTGGTGATTTTGTTAAGTAGCAGTTATGGGGTGGGTTCCTCTTACATACAGAATATTCCTCATATAGCATATGCACATACTTACTCTTCTTGTACCATAATTCCATTAGCAGTGAAATATAGGAAGATTGGGCTTTGAAAAAGAAAGAACTGTGTTGGTCAAATGTGAATTATAGGCCCATACCTTGAACTTATTTTTGTTAGGTTTCACCTGACAAAGGTGAATGTGAAACAATAGTCTGAAAGTAAAATGGGCCTCAGAAAGTAGGAAGATATTTGTGGTGGTAAGACAAAGTGAGGTAGTACAGACAATCTGGTGTTAAGCTGAGTTGAATTTCCTTCAAATAGGCTGTGAGATGACAGCACAGAGTCAATGAGAGGTCTTGGAAGGGAATGCAGGCAGTTGTTTGGGTGCCTTCCAGGCAACATGGGTTAGACCTTAACCGTAGTGTTAAGAGAAATACAAAAAAAATGCTATTTGGGAAAGAGTATAATATTGCTGTATTATAGTATAGTATAAAATATAAAATAACTATAGTATAAAATAAAATATAGTATACTATAGTATAGTATAAAATGCTATTTGGGAAAGAGTATAATATAAAGGTCAGTAAGAAATCTTACATGACATTATGGTGCTTCATGACTATATGTTACGTATGCAGGAGGAACCTCTTCAAAAACAATTCCTGTTTTTACCAAGGTCTGAGCAAATGGCCCACTGCATTACTGTGTTATGGAGTAATGGGGTGTTACCATACCCCATAAAATGGAGTAATTCTTCATTCATGAGAATTAATAATACATAGTACAATACACTCAACTAGTTTACTTATTTTTTCACTAAATGTTCATAGTTAAAATGCAAACAATAAATAGTAATTTATAAAATAAATTAAAAAAAAAAAAACAACCACAAAACCCTCTTGGTCCTCCACTTGTAGCTGCTACATGCTAGTGCAGAATTACTAATGAGAGCATATTTAGGTATAAATAAATCTTTTATCCTCATTATAACTCCACTGTGTTCCTACAGTGAAGTCATCCACACAGAGCTGCTTATGGGTTGAAAGCTTCAATAGCCTCTTTTATTTATAATAAACATTGCATACTAATGTTAGCAATGTCATTGTGTGATGTCTCAATAGCGGATTATGACTTCATGTAATGTTAGCTTGATGTCTTGTCTCTCCTGTAATGGAGTCAATTTTCCTTACAAAGCAGATGAGAATCACTTATTCACAAACCCTGTAACGAACATTCTATGTACCTACAATGTTAACCCAATATTAAGGTGGCATAATCAAGCTCATAGCCAGGAAACAATGTTCAGTTCTTAATTACCCCTGTTGGGTGCACAGAAATACACTTTAAAGTTAGAAATCTGTATTTCCCCCAAAATAATATTTGAAGTGTGAATTACTGCATTTTCAGGTGTAATTCCACATACAGATATAAGGAATATTCCTGAAATGTGCATGACTATAAATAACATAGTCATTAAAATGATTTTGTGGCACATAGCTTGTGCAAAGAAAGGATAAAATGTTTTTATATTAATGAGCAAAGAGTAAAGCAATCTTGCATCGTCTACCAGAGACAAACGGCACTTTGGGGAATAGGGTCCTATCTCAAACAGCACTTATACACATGCTTAACCTCAATTACGGCATCAACGGGACTTCAGTGCAATCTTAAACACCACGGGGAAAAAGGAACTAATGCACTGGCATAAAGACTCATATTTATATAATAATGCAAAATATTAAGTAAACTATAGCACAGTCATTTGTGATATTATGAATATAGATATCTTGTAATATTAACATAATACAATTGGATGCTTAGCTCTTGATTGCCTTCAAAATAATTTATCTGAATACTCATGAGAGAAGTTCAGGCTAAGATGAAAAGCATACATCCACCTAACAGCTAACAAATACTTCACATAACTGTATGAAGACATGTTCAGAATAACGGATTTTTATGGTAACTGGAGGGCAGAATATTACAGCTTTTGTGGAAATACTAGCTGTTATTAATGCAAGTTTGCAGCTTTGCATGAAAAATAACATTAACCAAGAGTTATCCTAAACCAAAACTCAAATAGAAACTCAATCCTATTTAGAGGAATAAGACGTGTCTGGTAGGAAACAGTTTCAGAACTGATGCTATCACCCCATTTTTCATATCTGTACCAAAAAAAAAAAAAAAAAGATGTCATATTGTATAGGCCAGTGCAGGTACTGGAAATACATGGATACTGCTTATGGAGAAAAAAAAATGTGTAATACTTGAGAAAGAATTATTCCTCACTTAAACTAAACTCATGTCTATATTTTCATCAGAGTATCACTTATCTGCAATGTAATGCTGCCTAATTTGGGGATCTGCAAGGTGCTAATTTTTATCTGTGTTACTCATATTCAAGAGCTATTATTTCACTTAGTAATTTGGACTAAGCTGTTAGCTAGATTCTCTGTTTTTCTGTCAGTATGATTTTGGAGATACTCCACTCATATCAGCAATCCACTTCACATTATCACTGATGTATCTGTACAGGATTAAGCATTTGTCCTCCAGCCTATGTTTTCTAAGTTTACCTGCATGTTCATAACTTTATTTGGAGTTCCCTTTCATTTTCATTAGACTACTAATTGGGAATAATCGTAAACTACAAAATTATGTGGGTTGTGTTGGAACAAATAAAACAGAGGATGTGTATATGACACCCTCTGGCTGAGAGAGATGATCAGTTCCTGTGTGCACAAAGGAAATTGCTTAGGAATCAACCTGATATTTTTGCCTGTAGTCACTGGGATGACATAGGTTTGAGATGTGTGTGAAATGAGGGAAGCAATGAACAGATGTAGTTTCAGCTTGTTGTTGACAAGGTGGGTGTCAGCAGGTATCATTTCAGGAGCAGTGAGCAATGCTTTTGGTGCTCAAGTGGTGTAGATGTGTTTACCTGTGGAATTTGTTCTCTCTGTGGTGATCATTCAGCTAAAAAAAACTAGACTTTGCTCAGTTAACTCCAGACAAACAGGGCTCTGGCTCTGTGCAGGGCTCACTAGGACTAGTTTGGAGTCTCCAGACTTTACCTCTGAGTTAATTTTCTGTTGCTTTACTTCAGTGAAGACTGTTCACCCAGTTTACAATCCAGCACGTTGTATGTGCCTGCAGGATCAGAGCATCTGATCATAGCTCTTTGGGACACAATACGGTGCTCAGTGCAGGAGAGGTCAGGCATAACAGTGCCTTGAGCATGATGCAAATAATCAAAAGAAAAGTGAGGCTCTAAACTTCAGCCAGCTTTTGAATTATCTTAAATGTATTTATAAAACAGGAAAACCACTATAATGATCTCATTTTCATAGCTTAAAAATTCTAAAGGGATTTTCCTTTGAACTTTACAAATATCTCCTGAGAGCATGTAACAGCCCAGCACAAAAGCTGCAGGTTTTGAGGATTAGAAATGAGTGAAAACAGGGTTTCTGCTGAGACAATCTTTCTAGTTTAGGGATGCATTTCCAACTGGACTTCCACCTATCATAACTAACAAGGACCAAAGCCTTCACATCTGTGAGGGAATTCTCCATTTGTGCAGGATCACTCTGGTCACCTTGGAGGCTGTGAAAGGAAGAGCCTTCATGAAATGGTCTGGAGCATTCGGCAACCAAGTCTTGCTTCTGCTGGAGATGCTTTTAGGATCATCTCTCTCCACACTGCAGGCCTGTGGTACATGCAGTAGCTGTTCTGCCTGGCAGCAGTGTCAGTGCTGGGCTCAGATTACAGCCTGACAGCACAGTCTCTCTGCAGTGAAAGCCATGCATTGAAAGAATCCTTGTAAACAGATAATTAACTTCATGTTTAATTATATGTCCAAAAATTGTCTGGAAATTGATGTTCCAAAAATTAAAAATTAAAAACTAATTCAGATTTTTTAGCTGCTCTCTCCACTCTCATTACGAAAATCCTCCAAAAAATTGTCTCTTGAATAAATAAGCCTCCACTTACATAAATAAGGGAGCCATATTTAGACCCCAGTTCGACATGCAGGAGAAATTTGGCAAATCTAATGTTTTTTAAATCAATTTGGTATGTGTTATGAGAATAATGTCACTGGAAAGGTTACTTTTCAAATTTTTTTATCTTTAAAAATGTAAAAGAGAAAGAAGAAAGTTGGCTTTGATAAACAGACAGGCAGTGCTTTAAATAGAGCAGTGATAAGGCAGAGAGCTTCTAAATAAATGAGGCATGAGCATTTGTTTTTTTTAAAACTCCGAATGAAAATTGTGTATTCACCAGAACAGCTTTAAATTTAGTGAAACAGGACAGCAATATATAATATATTTTACAGTTTCAAGCACAGAAGCAGGGACTCTTGCTGTAATAGAATATGTACTACATTCCTGAAAAGCAATAAAAAAAATAGCTGAAATGCTTTCACCTTGACCAAAGAAATTCTATAAGGTAGAATAATTTTGATTCAGAGTTCGATAAAACTGTTCTGTTGGCTGGAAGTTTGCCTTTCAGCTGTGTTTGATGTGATATTCAGTTCATTTTACAAAAATATTTTATGCCAAGTACTGCTATTAAACCTTTTATGTTGCAGAGATTTTTGTCAACAGACACACAAGGATTAGGTTTTAAGTGGAGTTAATCATTGAACATGGAGAAGAGAAACACTGGGGGAGTACTTCACTTACACAAACAAACCACCACCATGCAAAGCTTCAGCCATTTTTTCAATTATTACCCTGTTTTCAGAATAGTTTAGGTAAAATATAAAATCTGGCTCCCCCTCTGATCTCTATTCATGTTTAAGACGTGTAGAACCTATTAGAGAAGGTGGATAATTAACATAGAAAAGGCTATGTAGTTGCTGCAGCTGCTGGTGTACCAAACCTTTTGAAGTCTACTTTAAGCCGTTATATCTGAGTACTTCTTTTGGAAGCCTAAGAAATAACTAAGATGATGTTGTTTTTGTTTTCTGACTCTTTCACTTCTTGGTAAATAGGACATATCATTATAATGCAAAACGGATTTACATTTAATCTAGTCTTCAAAAAAAACAAACCTTAAAGGGAAAAAGGATGCCATAGAATGAAGTAGCACCCTGCCTTTTTTCCCTGTACCCTCCAGCATATCCAAAACAGTCACATTTTTAATTGGTGTTTGTGGTTTCGTTTTACTATTTGATTTACATTGTAAATTTGGGCATCTCTTAAACATAAAGGTACATATATACCGCAAAGGTGTGGTTCCATGTTTGTTATTACTGTGCACTCAGGTGATGTAATCACTTGAGTGTAGATAAGACCTGTAAAGGGAGCTGCTAATAACTAGATATTTGGTAAGTGATCCTTTTCCATACCAGAAAGAAGTAAGGGCGTACTTGAACATGGATAGTACCGAGTAATGTTTAGAGATATTACTGTAGTATTACTGAAACTTTAGCTTACAATTCAAAAAAGCAAGATCTACCCTACATCATCAAAAGCGGTGAGGTATGGTAGCCAACTGTGATTGGAATGTGGGAGAGGAAATCCATGGTACAATCTAAGATAAGAAATAGATCATAGCCTAACGACAGAGCAGTTCTTGCTACCTAATGAAGCTATAGTTCCCAATAAGCTTGTCCCCCTGAGCCATAGAGGATAATGAATCTGCAATTCTAGACTCCTTTCCCCTTTTCACAGAGCCCAGGTTCAACTGAGAGGCACTATGGCATAAAAGGATGGCTGCCATATTCCATTGCTGTCTCTTCAGTTAAATGATTTGTCCTTGTGTTTCTTATTTTCCATAGCAATCACTACCATAACTGTGTCAAGTGGCATCTGACTGTGAAAGTGACACCTACACTAGGGAATATGGATTTGAAGCACTTTATCCTAAACAGGAACAAAAACTTACAATGTGGACCAGTCAGCCTGCTCACGCCCTGTAGTTTAGCAGGGTCAGCTGCAGGCCATCTTCAGTTTGGATTTTGAATAAGGTGGTAGGTGTTGGTCTTGTCTTCCTTAACATCTCCTGGAGAAGGACCATGGAGGGTTGAAGTGTTAGGTGGAATACCAGGTATTATTTAGGAACTGTTGGCAAGGTATAACAAAACATGCTGATGTTCATTGCCTTTATTTTGGAATGCTAATAGCTCCTCAATAAAGCTGGCATGCATTAGGGATGGCTTGGTGGTGCAACACAAAAAGCCCAGTATGGATGGCACAAGTAATCTTTCCTCCCAGATGATGGAAGTATTACAGTAACTGCTCTAGTCTGGCCTGAAATATTAGGGAAAAAACAATCCTTCCATCAGAGACGTGTCTGTTGCAAGTAATTAAAACCAGATCCAGAGCTGACATTTCCAAATGGAAAGTTTTATTTCAAAATAAAATGTCCTAGCACATGGGTTTTTTCGGAGGAAACTGATTACTTAGACCCTCCACTAACCTGTTTCTGCTCTAAGGGCAGTGCCAGGTGTGGAAAGGTGGTTTTTACCATGCAGTGGGTGGCTCCAGGAGATGGAGCTGAAGAGCAGTAGGATGAAGGAAGGTCTCATCTGCCTGCCCACCTACAGGAGCTGCGGCTTGTGCGAGCCCTGGGGCTTTAGTTTAAAGAGTATTTCTTTTGAGGGAGCTACCCGTGAACTCCTGCATCCGATGTTACTTTGTTGTGCACAGAGCAACTGTTTGTGTGGCCTGTGTTAAAGGAATAAAACAGTCCCGTTTACTGCTCAGTCCCACAAGTATCTGTTTTGAGAACAGTGCAAGGGCAGAAATAAGGATGATGATGCATAAAATGTCTGGGTTTTTTTTACCCAGGAACATTTTCCTCTAGGTACATGATGTGGTCTTCGAACAATTATTTTAGCCCAGCTGGGGAGAACACTGGGGTACAGGGGCACAGTATGTGGCCAAAGCTCCTTCAGCTGTCACTGCTGTGGAAGGAGTATGGAATGTAAAGCCCTGGATTCAAGTTTTGAGAAGCTTAAGCCATCCAGGAGTGGCTGGGTCTCACACCCTTTTACGCTCACAGAAATTGAGACTTGTGTCCATCACCAAGACCTGTTACTGATATGTTCATTTTTGCCTGTATCATAACAGTCAGGAGTCCAGCAGATACAGCAGTGATAGGCTAGCATGGATAGGTAAGTAATATTTTTCTGAGCAGAAGTACAAACAGCTGCTCTGTAATGGCTCTGAGTTACCTTGAAACAAGAGCCAGAGAAAATGCAATGTGTCCCTTATCTATAAAGTCCCTCTGAGGCTTTAACTTTGTGCACATAAAAAGGTTTTACTCTCCAAAAACTACTCCTCAGTTAAAAAGAGGAAAGATGTCCTTTGCTACTTTTGCCTAGAGCTCAGTATCTTCTGACATTCTATAGCAGCTGTGGCAATGCTCTGCTTAATGCAAAGAACATCTGGGCTGCCTGCAATTCTGGGGGAGAAGTGTCAGAAGTGTCATAGACATCCTTGAGCAAAGAAGGATCTTCACTTTTATTACACAGAAGTGTCAAAAACAGCATTATTGAACATCAGGCTGCAATTTGGCACACAGAATGTAAGTCTGAATAGAAGTGACAAAACCCCTTCTAGGAAATTGCTAGTTAATGTTAGTTTTTCATAGTTTCAAATTAGCATTTAAAGAAACAGAACAAATGGTGAGCAGCTAGGTAACCCTGCCAGTGAAAGATCCTAGCATTCTGGTTTTGGTGCTTACTTCACAACCTCATGGCTGTCCACTGGGTGACTGATATTGATTAAATCATTGTCATCATCACTGAAGTGCCATTGATCCGGCCTTACTCACTTACAAAGCCAGCCTATGTGATGCAGCTAATTTGGCATTATTGAAAGTTCCAGCTCCAAAAGGTAACAGAGCTGGACTCAGGACACTAGTTATTGTTTTATCCTTGGAACAGGGTCAACTCTCCTGATCAAATGCAATGGCTTTGTGTCACAATCTTAATTGCTTTTTCATGGTTTGTGTCGGATGAACCCATGCTTTCGTATTTTGATTGATTTTTTTATGGTGGACAGAAGATAATTATCACCTCTTTATGGGTTGGTTTGGGTTTGTTTGGTTTGTTGGTTTTTTTTTTAAAGGGAGGGATTGAGCTCTTGTTTCTTACTCAAGTACAATTCTACTAAGAAAATCTTCAATGAGGATAGCAAATGTCTTTAGAGAAGGATAGCAGTAAGATACACATCATGAAATATTTAATTTACAAAGATAATATGGCACTAGTTAAAACTTTGTGGAGCAGTGCTTAAGGTGATGCTCTTCTGTTAGCACATTTTTGTTTCCCACTTTCCTCTCTTTATCCATTTCCTGCTGTTCTTTCCTGGAGCTTGAGTGCTGCTGTCGAAATCTGAGGCTGAACCAAGTTTGAGACCATGGAGTTAAGTAGACTCAAAGGTCACACACAGTCAGAGAACAGAGTTGCTGCATGAAGACATGCAGACAGACATCAAGACTGGGTTGTCAACTCCTGTAATGCTAAGTGTTTCAGCTGAAACTCCTCTGAACAGGGTCCAATTTCCTGATGAAAGCTTGTGCCTTTAGGAAAATGGCCATCAGGCCATTTGCTTCATTCTTGAAGATGGACACTAAAATCCCACGCCACTTTCAAGATATGTGGTTTATGTCAGCAGTGCAATATAAATATGCATGTGTAAAAACTGTTTCTCACCAAAAAATACCAGTCAAACAGTGAAGTATTTGGAAAAAAATTCTTTCTTTGTACTTTACAGAATTCAGGGGGCAAAATTAGGAATTCAGACAGGTCTTACAAGCTGTGTAATTGTTTTGTTGGCCCTTTGCTCCAAATGAAATTAGCAGCATATCTTTTATTTCTTCTCCTGTGTTTGCTGTTAAAAAGTCACCATATCCTAATAGCTGCCATTGCTTCCCATTCCAAGTGCAGGTCAAATGCCAGCTTTCTAATGGTGGATGTCATGTATAATTTATCATAGAAAAAAGTACTTGATAAAATCTCTGCAATAGTTTCTTCTTGCTTTGTTATTCAGATAATGTGTGTGTGTGTTTGTTGGTTGGGTGTTGTGTATGTTGCTTGAGTTTTTGGTCTCTTTGGAAGCATACCTTCTATCAGCTATAAGGCAAGCGGGGGAAAAAAAAGGCACCAAAATGCTGAGGTACTGGTAAATAAGTTAAAAGGACAGAATAACAGCTGTGCTACTTTTGTGGGACAATGGCTTGACAGAACATTTTTGTAATGAATTAGTATATCTTTAATTTCTGGGTTATTCAAAAGCGACTTGTAGGGAAGGTTTTTCACAAAGCAAGCAGCATAGAATCAGCATGAGTTTGGTGATACAACATATTTTTTATGCTGATGAATGAAACAGTGGGTTGATAGTTGGGTTATTGAAAAAGTATAAGACATAAAAAGCAAATCTTTCTATAAGGTTTGAAAAAAAAAAATCTAGCATTTGCTCATATGCATAGAAGTAGGAGGTATGTCTATATCATTATACATACCTGTCTTCAAAAACAAAGGTCTAATCTAGGCCAAAGGGAAACAACAAGCCATAATGCAATAGCTCTGATTGGCTTATGTTTTGTAAGTCTTTCAAAAGTTTCATCTTAGCAGCTTTTAAAACAAAACTTGCAATAGACAAATCCCGCTGGGCTCCTATTTATAGTATCCTAATTTTCAAAGAAAGCAAATCAGGCAACTGTTTTTAACATGAGTAATATTGCTCCCAGCATTCTGCCTGCAGCCCACACATTGTGGGTTTTGGCATGAGCGTGGCAATTAAAAAAAATAAACAGCTCTCTTTAATATTATTTTTTTATACATAAGCTATTAGAGTCAGCGCTGACACAGCTGGCAGAGAAACTCAGTGAAAGGTAAACATTCTGCTCCCAATGTAATGTAGCATATTGTTGTTGTGTTTGGTTGTTAAAATGTAAGCTTCCCGAAAGAATATTTCAAAAGTAAGTTTGTTTTTTCAGGGTTTTTTTTAGTTGATTTTTTTTGGGGGGTGGTAGGGGTTTTTTGTACAGAACTTCTAGTGTATTGCTGTCTGATTTAAAAGAATAGTAACCTTTTAAAGAAACGACACTTCTGGCACTGGGTGTTTCAGTCAACAGCTTATTGAATTTTTAAAAATATTCTTACCAAAAATCAGGAAAGAAAATGAGCTCCGATGTTTTCTCCGTCGGCAGAATGTAATAGTCTGAGTGAGTAAAATCAATTTCTTTTAATAAAATTCTGTCCAAAGCAGGAAGTTCAATAATAAATGTCAAACTATTTAAAAGGAATAAAACTTCCAACTGTATTAGTATTAGTTTATGACTTGCTTCAGTAACAAAAGATTGTTTAGTTCCTTCTCCTAATTACTACAAGTACGTTTAAAGTGAGATTCTGAAATGATGCATATTTAACTAGAGAAAACCCACGAAGGTGTTTCTTTGAGGTAAGGGCCATCAGTAAATAAGTATGTGTAGCACATGTCCAGAAGTTCTCAAAATACTGTTGTTTTTTTGGTGGTTTTTTTTTTAAATCATGACTTTGTGTGATTGCTTATGATTAAGATGCTGCGCTTCCCACACGTCATGCCCTGTCGGAGGGAAATGCAGAGACAGCTGAGCAGACCTGGGCACATGCAGGATCCTGGTGCTCTCTGCGAGGCTTGGAAGATCTTTAGCAGGAGCTGGGTGGTGCCCATGTGCTGCAAACTCCACCTCTGCCTAAAAGTAGGTTTGTGTTCACAGAGTAGAGTTGTGGGGAGCATAAACAAACAGATGCAGAAAGCACTGAATGTAACCATTGCAGAAACTTGTGGACACATCGGAGCTACACGCACTCCATATTGAGTGACAGCTCAGCAGTTATTGAAAATCCTGGTTGATGTTGGGTGGCCTGACACAAAAGAATCGAGAGATGCTGGTTTGTGCTAGCTGGGCAGCGGAACAGCATTCTGTCCCCAGCCATCTGAGTGTCCACCATAAATGGTGTCCCTGTCAGATTGCCTGTCACACTTAAGTTACCTTTGAAAGGAATGTTTGGAAAGATCCAACTTCTCCTTTTACCAATTATCAACACATCCTTTGAATTGGACTTCCAAATTCCAGTTGTTTCTCATCTCAGACTGAATTATAAAAAGGGCAGGTGTATTGCAAACCAGATATCTGCCCTTCTATAATCTAGTAAATAGCCCTCTGGGTGAAGAGTTGGAGTATATGGATTTGAGTTTATAAAAACAACTGAATAGTCCTTTTTAATATATATATATTTAATAATAAATATATATTTAATTTTATAACATGAGCTGAAGAGAAGCATTTAAACTTTAGAACAACTTTCAGTAGAGAGGGAAATTATCTGGTGAATCCTGTTGTTGATCTTGGAATGTGTTTCACATGTTAGGTGTGGACTTCATATTACCCTCAGGGCAGTTCATAACAGCTAAACAAGCGTTAACTCTGCTGAAGTCAGTGGAGTTGTGTGAGTGTGAATCCAGAGAGATTGTTGTCTTCATGTCTTGTCACAAAATAAATTCAAATAATCATGCAGCAAAAGCAGTGTGGCAGAAACATTCTGAGGTCTGATTTTCCAGTCATTCTGAACTGTTACACCAGGATAGTTGTGAACCAGCACAATTGTGACTGCCGCAATTGTGAACTCAACTTGTCCTCTCTGACTAGGACAAATATACCGCAAATGGTTTTGATTGCATAGAGATTTTTTTTTCCAGTGGAAATACCACAATTAAAAGAGGAAGGGAGCTTTTGGGGGGCAGGAGCTAATCCCAGGATTTCTGTCTAACTAGACTTTTAATAATCTGTGTTCCCTCTGTTCATGGAGATGATCATAAATGGCATCATAAAGTGAAAATAACAAAAGTCTAGGAGCGTGATGCATTTCTTGCGAAAACTCAGTTGCCCTGATCTGATCCTTGTATAAGAGAAGCATTTCCAGATTCAAGAGGTTTCAGTACAGCCTAACCTGTTAGAATATGAGTATTTGGGGGCATCCCATATCAAGTGTTCTATTGATTCCTTAATCTTAATAGGTTTGCCCCACACAGTTGTCCCAGTGTGCATCTTGTATTTGAGAAGAGTCATATACTCCTGACTGGGGCCAGTTTCTTGCTGTTCTTACTGAGTTTCAGAGCAAAACCTGAACTGGATGCTTAAATAAAGTAAGCTATATTGTGTCAATCAATTACACCATAGACAGACCCTCCAGGATCAGAGCAAATGGAAGTTTCCTGTCCCCCTATCTGCTATTGGTAGTATTGGTTTAGGCTTCTGGAACCATGGATACATGTTCATCTGGTCTGTGCTAGTGTTCTTATCAGCCCACACAGCTGTACATAGTGAAAGGTCACCTCTAGTTGCTGCAGTCCCGATGAGCAGATCATCACCTGTACCTCTTCCCTGAGACTTCCAGGTGAACAGGTTGGAGCTCTGTGTGGGGCTGTTGGTGTACACATGCCCATGATGGACAGCAGGCTCTGCATCTCCAGTCTAGCCCAAAGTCAATAGGAAAGAAGTACTGTGATATGAAAGAATTTAAGTCTTTTGTGATATACAGAACTATGATTATTACTATGGAGCCTGTATTGGGCCCATGTAAAATGAAGTTGTTGATGTTAAACACAAAAGTGTCCAAGATAATTCTATGTCCTTTTGAAACAGAAGGGGTTGAGGGGGAATAAAAGAGGGAAAATGCAATGGATCGATATTTGCTTAATAGAAAAGACAGCATCTGTAGGGAGAAAATTATAATTCTAAGTTTTTTAAAACTCTTGCAAAGAATAGAGGATAAAAATAGTGCTGGAAAAAGCAATAAAATCTATAAACATTAATTCATAGCATGCTTTTTTTGAAGTATATGACATTTTTTTCCACAAACCCACTAATAGGATTCTAAATATGAGTGAGAATAGCAAATTGCTTTTTTTGTCTCTGGGATCTATAGCTTCACCTCTATACTTGAACAGAAATATTAACCAAGAGGCAGATACTTATTTCTTTTGTTTATGCTCAGCCTCAGGAATTTTTCAGATGAAATCAATAATTAAAATGTTTATTAGCAATTGTAAGTGTTATAAATGCAAGTTTGCTGAACACAGATGTATATATGTCTCAGATAACTGAGATATTTATGTCCAGAATTTTTTAGCCAAGTAACAGAATTTGGGAGGAGAGACAATGTATAGTAGATACTGTATTAACTAAGGAGATTCAAACATTTTGGTATCTTTTCATTTTCTTTACATAATAGAAATCAGTAGTTGGTTCGTAAGAAGAAACAGATTCACACAGGCTTTATTTCAATGGTAATAGCAAGCATGGGGCTTAATGTAAAAGCTCCTAAAAGATCACAGGAGAACTGTATGAACTCATTGCAGAAAGTAAAACTCCTGGTGCAACCAGAATTTCAAAGACTCTTCTGAATGAATGGAAGTCTCCAATTAATCAAAAATACTTATAATACCTACCTGAGGTTACATATGTAGTTTTATATATGCATGTGGAGCGAGACAATTTGGATATATATTTGAAATGAGAAAATGAGACCTTAGTATTACAATACATATCTTGGCTTCTGGTATCTCTACTGTTGTCTATTTCCTGTTGTCTGCTATCTCTACTCTTGTCACTGGGGCTTAGGAAAGAGAGCTGTTACTTTAGATATTTCATAACGAATTAGCTGAACACTATCTCTGTGTCACAATAAGAAGGTATCAGCACATGAACTGATATCTGAACTGGGTGTCTGAGTGCATGTTTTGGATACAAGAGGGCTCGTGTGCCCATACATAGCACTTTGCTGTGGAGAGGCAAATGTTAAATAAACCCGTACTTCTGTTCTGCCTCTTCCAGGGGCACTCTGACCATGACTGGTTTCATTGCTAAGGCAGTGGGTCTTGTTTGTTAAACTCTTGGGATTATAACACTGAATATAGTTAACTAAGCCTAAAGGTTTGGGAAGCTGGGAAGCTTTCTTCAGATACAAAACAAACAGTTTCTTCTCTTTGCTCACTCTGAGCATACCAAGCTCTGAAGTAGAGCTGCACATCCAGCTGGTGAGGTGCAGGTGAGGGAGTGCCCCTGCTCCAGAGGGCTGCTGCTGCCCTTTGTCTTCACTTCAGTCCTTTAGTGAAAGTCAATCAAGCTCTGCAGGATTCTTCCTCTTAGCCACAGATCTAAAACCACAAAGCAAAATAGTTCAAAATGCTGTGTTGTCCCCTTGCTCTTCTCCTTACACTAGTGATGCTAGCTTGGAGTACTGCATTCTCATGTGCATCTCTATTTTTCGCTCCATAGTTTTCTAATAAAATACCTTACTTTAATGAACACATGAAATGCTGCTTTTCTCTGAATCTCCCCTCAAAGCAATGTCTGCAATGATATTACAAGTAGTCACTTACACCCAGGGACAGCAGGGGTTCTGTGCCAGCCGGAATGAGAGCTGAGTATTTTTGTTAAAAACTTTCTGATGACTTTGGAATCATTAAACTGTGAAATAGCTATTTTGTTAGCTTACATTTTCCCTATAGATAACATTTATTCCTCTTCATTGTTCCCTGTTTTTGCTTCTCATAGCTATTTGTTGCATCTTGCTTCAGATGAAAGTGTAAACTCTGAATAAGCCTCATACCTTCTTGTTCATTGACCTAGCGCAGTGAAGCCAATGACAGCATCCACATCACTGCAAATAGTAGTCAGCCCCTTCAAAGGTGGCATAGATAAGAAATGCCCTTCTCAGTGTGCACAGTCACCAGGCATAGGTATGGTTCAAACTGTAGTCCAGCACATTTCTTAGAAATTCTATGGACTGTACTTTAATATGCATTTCTTAAGATAAAGCTATTATCCTGTAGGCTAAATTAATGTGTCCACCTTTTAAAATGAAAATAATTATTTGGAATTAAATGCTGTCTTATGTTTTTAAGAATGGAGAAAATTTACGCTAATAGGAAACTCATGATTATATATCTGGTGTAATAAACACTAATAAATTTCTAAAGACTATCCAGGACTTGCAATAATGTGCCCTCTATTTTGTTCTCTTTTATGGCTGTGATAATACAAACAAAGTCCTTACAACCCTGTGAGTGAGCTTCCTCTGAGTTGTGATCAGAAATGGGCCTTTGGTTTGTATCGATGCTAACTTGCCAAAGTTTGACTGACGAGGAGCTCCTTCAAGTTTGGCAAAGTACTAGAGGACTGGCAGTACAAGTACAGTCCTGTATTTCTGCAGTTAAAGTCACTGTGTAGTCACTGGCTCCTTGTAGCAAGCAGTGACATGTTGAAGTTTGTGTCCTTCAGTTTCTGGTTGGATTTCTGTAAGCATTTAGAGGGATAAGTTTTAAATTACGTGTGTTTTGTTAGAAGCTGAGCATGCCAAATACGCCCTTCTCTGTGTTTTATTCGCTGTTGCGCTGTTGTAGCACAGCTAAACATGTTGGCTATTTGGAGATTGATAAAGGGTAAGTATCATGGAAGAGCAAGATTGTTATTTGTGTGTTTTTCATTTAATTGCCAAAGAGTTTAGCCAGAATGAAGCAAAAGTATTCATACCGCATGGAGGCTCTGAGATGAGTGTCACTTTAAATACTCATTTCCTCTTTTTCATCTCGGCTCTAAAGAATGGGCTTGGTGTAGGGAAGGAAAGTGTGAGGCTGGTAGACTCAGCTGTGATTTAAAAATACTGGATCCACTGTATGCAGCCTGGCACACAAGCAAAAGCATTGGAAAAAATAACCAAAAAAAACCCAAAAAACAACAAAGCCAAAAAAGTAAACAGGCGTTCTAACAAAAAATAGTAGTTCTCAGCTAACAAAAGGAAGTCTTTCCGGTGAAACTGCAAGATAGGAAGGATATTGAACTCCTGCTCCACCAGATTGAAAGAAGATGGGGTTTGGATCTACCATGGCTGTCTACACTTGGTCTGGAAAGTGCAATGCTGTGTGTGAAACAGCCAGTTTGTTTGTGAGTTCTCATGCCAGAGTCTCTCCTGAGACTGCTCAAAAACCAAAACACTTACTTAAATGAGAATAAAAAGATAGGACCCCAAAAATATGGTCAAATACCCTCAATATGTTAGTTTAAGTATATCATAAATACCACAGGAACTCTTTAGGACAAGAAAGGTATCTTACTCCCCAACCCACCACCTCAATACAAAGCCTGAGCAAGGGAAGATTAATCCTGAACATTGATGCCCAATTACTTTTGAGATACCATGGTAGGGAGCAGCTCATTCCAGCCTAATCTTGTTTAGATAAGTCCACAGGGAAGAGCTGGACTGCTTCGCATCCAGCAAAACTCAGTTAAGTTTGCAGATTCAGTGGGGGAGGTGCTTCTCCTAGAGCACTGGTCAGGACTGGGGCTTTTCAGTATTACAGTAATACAAATACTACATTATGTTAGGAGGCTTTGAAAGAGAAATGTTTGACTGTATTGAGCAAGTGATGATGTTTGATGTACCTCCAAGGTGGCAGTCAGTGGGTGAGCCTTGCAAAACTCAGCTGCTTCTCTCTCAGCAAGTTTCTGCCTTGTAAACAGTGCCTTTGTTTTCTGTCTATGTGGGCTCTGATGCCTTAGATTTCCCTTTGAAGTATGAATGAATCCAGTGCTTCAAAACAAAATTCAAAATAGAGCTGGAAAAGCATGGAGGGAGAGAAGAAACAAGGGAACAGGAAAATGTATTTTTAAATATCCACATTAATGAAGCTGGTGAAATGATCTGTGTAGTCAGAGTGATTGTGTATTTGCTGTTTGTGACCATGTGGGGCAGTTGAGGCTTGTGGATAAACTTAAGGTTGTGTGAAGCTTTTTCTGTTTGCTGGCACCTACGTGTATGTGAGCAGTGGCAACATAAAACAATAAAAATTATGACCACTGACTCACCAGAGGCTGATTTACATGGACTATTTGAAGCGTGCAGTTGTGCAGACAGCACATAAATGGCAACAGCGAGCTGTCTGTAAGCAGCTCAGAGGCAGAACTTTGTTTATACAAAGTATCTGTCAAATCACTCAATGCAGCAGCTGATTCAGATGAAAACAGTAACCTGGTCTTGCACAAAATGTGAGTGGGCAAAAGGGCCAAAGACAAGGCTGCTGTGACCTGGCCTCTCCTGCTGGGGAGGCAGGATGCATCTTTCGTTGAACCTGTCCATCATATGGCTCTGGATCTCCACAGATCTTTTAACTGTTTGGTTATTCCATATGGAAGTGGAAAAGAGGGGATATGCCCTCTCTTGCAATTGCATGTCTGTCTGTGAGAGCATGAGATGAGGGTGTTTCCTGGGTTCATAGTCTGGTGAGACCACACAGGACAGCGTGCAGGACAGGCTGCCCTTCTCCTTTACGTCTCAGGGTTGTGAAACAGGGCCCAGCTATACTGGCCCTCAGTTTATCTAATAAAGTTGTGTACTATAAATGGATCAGCCAGTTGGGACTGGAACCACAATCCTCAGGGAACCTCTCAACAAATCTGGTTTGAGTTTCAAGTTGCAATGAAATATGAAACGAGGTGGGTTTCATGCGGTCTCAGGTTTTGCTGAAAACCTTTCAACCAGCTCTAGTCAGTAGCTGTTACTTTTTGAGTTTTCTCCCTCTAATGTGTCTCTGGTTTTCCTAGTTGAATATGCCTCAGATTAGGGGCAGTTAAGAGAGGGGGTGAAAATAAAAGACTTTAAATGTGACTCAATACACTGGGAATTGAGGAAAAGGGGAGGAGAGGTGCCGTTTCCTTGTTGAACTTCCCCTTTTGGTCCCCTTTCTTGTGGAGTTTTACCTTAACTTCATTTTCATATGGAGATTTTTTTGACTGTTTAGCTCACTGTGATAATAGCACTATAGATCACCTCCTAACTGGCTGGGGTGAGTGGAAAAGGAGCCTTGCAGACTCTGTTTGGCAACTGGACAGCAGACCTGGAGAAGCAGTCAGATTCCCAGCTGGCCTGTGGCGCTCGCAGCCGGGAAAGCAGTCTGCATGCTGCCTGCCACGGAGCTGGGAGGCAAGGAGGTGTTCGACTTCCCAGCTGGCAAGGGGAGCGCGAGGCCTGGAGAAGTGGGCTGCTTTCCGTTTGGCTTCACAGGTTGAGCGAGAGGCCAAGAAATGAGGTTCAGTTCCCATTAGCCTGTCTGGTTCTTGATTTGCTTCCTTTAGTTAAAAGAGGCAGAGAATACTGATGATGTTTTGCCAGGCACAGGATTGAAGCTGAGTGGCATGGAAGAATAGAGACTTAAATGAGCACAGCTCACTGTCTCCACTTGCTTTTGTGAGTTCGTGTAACAACCCTGCTGCCAGCAACCTTCCCTACCAAATGGAGGAAAAACCAGGGGTCACTTGGAGGTGATTGTGCAGTTCTGTGTTTGGTACTTAAGGTTATTTTAAATTATTACAGAACCATTTATATGGGTAGAGACTCATTGTTAGCCCAGGCAATGTATTGATGGCTTAAATATTTAGGAAAAGATTAGTATTTAGTGATTCATTCCCTTGTATATTGGAAAATATACTTAATAGTTTGCCTGTTAAAAGGTTATTTAAATACATCACAGCTACTTTATGTGCAGATAGTTTGAATTTCATCTCCCCTAAAAGCATATTTGTAGCGCATTATTTTTTTACTACACAGTAGTTATGAGAAGGACAACAATATATCTTCTGTTAATACGTGGCTAGCTTCATTGTAAAACCTGATTTCCTCCTCCCTCCTCACCTCTCCCCCGCTGCCCCTCCCCCCCTTTGCCTGTAGTTATTCCTTTGGAATTTGTGGCCTGTTTTTAAAAATCATTCCTGATTTCTGTGCCAATCTTCACTGGAGTTTGTAATAACACGCTGTAATTTAGGCAGCTCTCTGAAGTCCCATGTGTAAAGTTATCTGTGTAGTGCTTGCCTGATCAGAATCCAAGACAGCCCCATTTTCAGTGAGTGCAAGATATTAACATTTTGAAATTACTTCAGATCCATAATTCAGTAAAAGCCAGTGGAACCTGAACTTCAGGGCTCTCTGCACAGCAGGCAGTAGCACAGCTGTTACCTCACTTGTAACGCAGTGCTAATAGCCAAGGCTGTGGCAGCACATACTTCAGCAGAGAAGTGCCCAAAGCTTTGGAAGGCATGAGCAGCCTGGGCAGAAGTTCATGCTGATGCAGCTTCCCTCTCAGTATCTGAGTTGGCCAGTGAGTCTTATCCAGTGCATTCACAGGTGCAGCTTTCAGTACACGTCTGGTCCCACTGTAGCAACAACATGAGTTGCTTCTGGGTTTTACTATAGACTTTTAGCAGGTAACATCCATACATGTACATAGCCAGGGCTCTTTATTGAACGCCCTTTACAGTAAGCACAGTTTGAAACTAGTCTCTCCCTCTCATCACACCGCACCCAAATCCAGGGCTGTGAATGAACAAATCCAGTGCAGTGAATTAGTGGGGCACTCTTAATCTACCAGCACATCTTGGGAACCACGTGTATTATCTAAGAACATTTATTCAAGGTGCAACACAGGGTTCCACAAAGATAATCCAAGCTAGTTTCAGGTGCTACAAGCAGTATGACCAGCTTTCTCTGGCGGTCAGTCCCCCTGGATTCATTAACTGCATGGTATCATTTTATCTCTGGGTCCCGAGTGTGCTACTGCACCTGCATCTTGGGGGATGAGTCACTGGTGAGGAGCTGTGAGCTTATCCATCAAACCCCAGTGTCTTGAAGCAGTTTATCAAGGAAAGCTGCTCAACCAGCCAGCATCTTCTGAGCCATGAAAGGGTGTTGCAGAGTGCCTCAAAATGTAACACTATATGTGGCTAAGCAGAAACAAAAGAAAGGTAATTGAGTCATAACTAAGTTATGGATAGAAGTCCTAGTAAAGAGGATAAAGCACAGTCCATAACAGGTACTCTCAAGTCTTCACTGAACCTTATTAATATACTTCTATTGAAACATGCAAAATCCATGAGGTGCATGGGCAGCCTTCCTTTTGAAAGCATTTGTGCTCACCTCTTTTTTAGGAAGACAGCTACAATGGCATTATTCACCTGGTTTTTTTGCATCCCAAGCTGGACTCCCCCATCTGACTGGGGAAAATAGGTTTGTATGTAATAACTCAGCATATTCTCAGTGTACAACTTGCAGCTCATCCACATGAGGAAGCATGTATTTGGCCTGCCTTTACTGTCACAAAATTCCACTTTTCCCATAATCAGTTTCAATCATAGCATTTATAAGTCGGTTCATTTTACTTTTTTTTTTTTTTTAATAACAGTTGATTGCCACATTATGTAGGCAATAACCTACAAACTGGAATTGTTTTACACTCATAAAGGCTTAAAATAGCAAGTCTAATTTGTTTATAAAAAAGTGATAAAAAAAGACAATGCCCCATGCTGAGACTTGTACACCACCTTTCATTCTGTAGGACATCTTTATAGCTGTGTTATAAACCCCCTCGTAAATGGGTTTTGTAGTAAAAGTGCTGACACAACTTTAACTATAGAATCTTGAGCAGCAGCAATGCAATAAAAGATCAAACTGTAATGCTAGAATATAAAGAAAGAATTGTGATATGCAAAAAAGAGCAAAAGGTTTTCAGAAGTAATCAATCCTAAAGCAAAGATCGTAGCTATGGATAAAAGAAATAATCTGACAAAGTCTTAAACCAGCCCTTGGAACATTTATCATTTGGTTTTTAGACAGGCACTGGGCTGTTGTATATGTTGATCAGATCCAGAAAACTGCTGAAGCTCAGCTCACTCTGATGGGTTTCTCTTGTCCATTTCTGGCACGAACAGCTGACTGTTCATGAACAATAGTCAGTTTGCACTGCACTAAGCAATCAGTAAACTAGTGACCTGAGACAAATGTGCTTCTGTAAGGGGTCTTTAGTGAGACAAATCCAGTGTAAGATATTCCTGCAGCAGTGCAAGCTAGTCACTGTCCATCCATGTTCTTCATAGCAGCTAAAACAGCATCCAAGTCAATAGCAGCTGTCTGTGTTATAAGAGAATCCTTCTGGGGTATCATATGCCAAACAAATTTTTACTGTTGCTTCGCTTTCAGCTGTCAGCTTTCAGGTCTCTTTGAATTAGCGGAGATCATAATGAAAATTATGTGTTTAGCCAAAGAAAAATATATCGCTATTGTGTATTGTAATTGAAATGGCTGGGGGGCCCTTTTGGAAATGGTCTGACTACGTCAAGCCACTGTTGTTGTTCAGCTTGGATGTACCTGTAATGTAGTTTACGTCATGCAACTGAAAAATCAATTTGTTCTCTCACAATTCTATGCTACCTCTCAAATTAAGCCCTATAAAACATTTCAAACAGAACAAAGAAAGCTGGCTGAAATAATATTTCATCTTCTGAAATAAGGATTTGTCAAAGCCAATCCCATTACATGTGGCCAAGGAAGACACTGCTCATTTGAAAGGCTATTGAAAATCTGAGAGCTCATAAGTTCAAGTCCATCTGCTGCAGACTTCATGCACTACTAGCTATTACAGTAGTTCGACAATAATCTCAGCATCATCTTTTATTCCAGTCACAAAGGGCTGTCAAAAACCAAATACTAAGAATTACTATAAACAGCAATGATTCAGTCTCAATGGCAATGGCTTTCTATATTCTAGCAATGTAATCTACCACTCTACCCTTAAATTGGATATAGCATATGAAGTCCGTCAGCCATGCAAAAAGTGAAAATGTATATTGTCAAGGCCTTTGCTGTCTGCAAAACTGCTGATGAAGAGTCACAAAAGGAGTTTTAAATGCCCTAGAAGAAATTCCAAGTAACATTAAAGTCACAAATAGCAAATTTGACAACTCCCTCTGGACGAAGAAACTGCCTTCAAAAGTTTTATTAGCTTCATGCATCATTGTTATAATTTATTAATGTACAATTTTTAGGTTTTTTCAGGCTGCATGGCTGGGGAATGGTAACTGTAACTTCTTTTTCATGATAAACAGCTGTTGAAAGATTTGCCAATATTCCTTCCTCTTATAATTCAAAAATGCATGCATTGCTTTTCATATTTCAGTTCCCCCCAAAGCATAATAAGGTACTATATTTATGAGTTAATCGATTAAACCTGTTCTCTGTTGATGTTACTACATTGTTTAGTTTGCTAATGTGCATATTTGCACCTAATCTACTAAAAATTGGGTGTCATGGCTACATTAGGGCACATACTGGGTGAAAGCCACCTTTAAAAAGCTTTGGCTTTTACAGTATTCAGCAATTCTCTGGCAATTCCTATTCATCTTTGATTACAATCTCAGGAGCTTGGAAGAAAGAGTCAAAAATGATAGGCAGTAAAAATACAGAATTTTGAAAAGGTCATCTGCTAGCAGGATTAAAACTTTGATTCCACCTGCTCATTATAAAGAATGTACCAAACGTGAAATGGCATTACCTGAATCTGTTCTTCCAGCAGCAGTTGGTTGATAGGACTAGCAAATGCCATATACCATTCTTATGGCAGGCTGTGTGCAGAGAAATTTTTGACCTGACTGGGTATTGCCTACTCCAACAGCTGATGCACGTGCTGTTCTAGGGGAGGATGGGTTAGACTGTCCAGCCCCTGTAGCTGCTGAAATGTGTAATGCATGTCTGTTCCTACCGCTTACAAGTATGGTGCCTGTCTTGCTGATTTGCATCTGAGTTTCTCCATGACCCATACAACACCATTTCCAGGGCCCATAGGTGTACAGTATGTGCTTGATCTTTGTTCATCTCTGTGTAGCATGATGGCCAAAAGACCATGGCATTGTTTTTGTGAAATATGTTTGAGTTATAGGATCTTTAATCTTACAGTAAAACTCAACACTGGAGGTATTTGCCACATTCCTTCAAAAGGGGAAAGCATTGTTCAGTCAGAGGCCTGACTAAAATACTTTGAAAGTTAATTAAATGTAATGATCTTCTTAATATGTATTATGGCCAAATTCTTCATTTGATCTTAAGCAACTCTCAGGGTGGAGTCAGGTAAATGGGAAGAGAGAAATCATTAGGGAAAAATCTACAATTTTAACTTAAATTCCACCTAAGGTATTGTAAAGGCTAGATAGTGTAAGTCTCGGATTGTTCCCACTAAGCTCAATGACAAAATTCTTGATTTTGTTTCATCTTTTGTATACCAGTTATTACAAACAATATACTTTTTGATAATAGTTATTTGAAATCCTTACCTATTCCTGAAATAGAGTGCTGTAACTGGCAGTAGTTGATCCATGGTATAGTGTGATTTAGCTACTGATACAAAAATGTGATACAAAAATGTAACAGTTTTCTGCTTCCTTGCATCACTGCACATAACACTTTCCGCTTCCTCTTGTGCCTCTGTGAAGGATGGATTCTTGTACTCTTGCAACCCCTTACTAGTATAAGAAAGTTTAGGTGATAGCCTTGAAGATTCTGCATTACAAACTCTGTATACCAGCTCACATTGCCCTTAAATATGGACCGAAATTTGTCTGTATCAGAGAAGTGTACACAAGAAAGCTTCAAAAGACAATTGAAGGAGAAATGGAATCACTGCATAAGGAAATATGCAGTAGAAGTGTGTGTGAAATATGAATAGGGTGGCAAATATTTTTCATGATTTATGTGCTTGTTTTTGAATAGCCTTCATTTTGTGATATTACAAAAAACAAAAGGTGGCACAACCCCCATTTTGGAGTTTGACACTAAGTTATTGTTCTGTAACAGCAGTTAACTAATATTCCCATCCCCAGGCTGTTTCAGCACATATCATTCCAATGATACTGGAGAGCAAAGATAGAAGTCATTTTGACTTCTATTCTGCCATAAATGAAGTAATTCACAATGTTTCAAATACCTTAGTGATCAGCACAGTAACAGCAACTATCTTAATAGTTACTCAGGGACAGATAAATTAGTGGCACAAGCAAATGTTGGCTGTATGGGCATGTAGGCAATGGTACTGGTAAGTTACAGTAAGATAAAGTTACATTAGGTTTTGTTCTCATGGCACTGACCCCTGGAATTGGTGTTGCACCCTGCAACTCCATCCACTACCTGCTCACTCACCCTAGTGCATCAGGTCTACTCATTTGGCATGTGCAGAAAGGCATGCTGTTCATGTCCTTTTTACACTGACCCAAATTTGAGGTAATCCCACTGATTTCTCTGGCCCAACAGTGATTAGAACTGACTGAATTTTCCAGAAGTTTAGCTTCGGATCAGGGGCTTGACAATGTCATGAAAAATCCTTAAGAAATATATGGATGTTGCATCCATTAACACTGTCAGGAACACAGCAAGTTTTGGGTTTACTGACAGATTTAAGTGACTTAAGTGGGAGAGGAAAGATATCATTTCAATTTTATCATGGATTCTTAGAGACTGTGTCTTGTGTAGGGACTGCCCAAATCTGAACATAGCATGGAGATCATAAGGGGTTTTAATTGTGTCACTGTAAAGCATCCTCGTCAGGAATGGGATTCTCCTGACAGCCCGGCTCTGTAGGAAGTTAGTATTTTTTATTTTCTTAAGGATATGGGGAAATCACAGAGAAGCCAGTAGAGATGGGCAACTGAGGACAGTCTGGCATTTTGTTTTCCACATGTTCTGGCTGTTTATTTTCTTGGACCTCATTGCTTTCTTTCTTTCTAGCACATGTTACCACTTTAGAGGGACAGGAAGCACAGTCTGCTTTGATATGAGCTCCATTCTGTCTTTATTTTAGAAATTGCTACATCACCAGTGGGTACAAAAGAAATGAAGGTCATAATCTGTTCACAGTTGCAAGTTCGGTAAAATGACTGATATTATTCATATAAAAGAAAGTGGCTTTGGCCCTATAATGAAGTAATAAAAAAATTGGAGGAAGTGAAAGGGAAATTAGATATTTAGATGACAATCTGGAATTTTTATCTATAGGAGTAAGAAAAAAAAAAGTCACATCAGATTTATTTTAGTGAAAATAGGATGGGAATCTGAGCTCAACTGACATGAATTCTGTAATCTGTAAATGTAATTATTCCTTTATTGTTGACGGGACATCTGACCCTGCCTCCTTATTTCACCTCCCACCACCCTCCACCCACTTCCCAAGTCAGACAATGCATAGCTCACACTTTCACATAACTGGAGATCTAAAACATGTCAGGAATACTTCTGGTGTATTTCTGAAACCCTTTTGGAAGTGTCTGTCACTCTTTAGTACATGTATCCTTCTCTTGTGACAGCAGAACAAATAATTAAGTGCACTAATTGGTATTGTGACAATGCTTTTATTTAAATATTTTAAAATATAGTAAGTAGTGCTTTAAAGTTCTCCTTCGGTTCGCTCTGTTCTTCTTTACCCGCTCACTAAAATAACTTTTGCTGCTTACTCTTCATTTATTTTCCTTTTATCCACACTGCTCAGCCTCCTTCCTGTCATTCTCACATCTTCATCCAGTTCACTTTGATGGTTGCTGCCTGTGCTACGCTCCAAGTAGTGGGAGGGGTTGTATTTTGACAGTGTGAGTGTGTACATTTACAGTGTGCTTCTTGGGAAGGCCGGGATGAACTGCATTATCTGTCACAGGCAGAACTGGACACATTTTGATGCAAGGTTAGCTGAGTGTCCAGCCTCACAGGACGTTTGAAAGTAGAGGAAAGATTTACATCAAATATGCAGTCTCTCAAAATAATGATAGTTTTAGGGGAGATTAATTTTCTCAGACAATTCTTTCTTCCATTCAGCTTCTCAGTCCTGCCTGATTGAAGTCTAGCCACCCATATGGTATGAAGATGTCTGCCTGGGCATAGTTGCACACAGCTGGAAATTGGTTCATCTTTTCTCACCTTTTAGAAGTTTCATGCTGATAATGAATAACCTGGGAAGTTCTGGACCAGGTGAGGGCTGTCAGGGTCAAGACGCAGATGCTCAGGAGGAACCCTCATTAAATATGAACAGAGCAAAACTTTTCTATGAATTAAAGTCCACATAAACATCAGGGACTGATTGATGGTGCAAGAAGCACAATAACAGCCTCTTTGCACATCTTTGATGCAGAGTACAACCACACAGCTCACAGCATTAGAGCCAAGATCCTGTTCCATGAATCCAGTGTTCAGTAAGAATCCTTAGAATAGTCTCTGCTCTTAGCTTTCCACATTAAGAATTTTATTTGTTTGGAGTGGGCAGCTGAACCTATATACATCTTTGGGCCTTTTTTTAAGCTTTGTATCAATGCAACAGACAAGATAGAGATTGACCATGCCACAGAGAGGAGGTTTGGAGAGTGACTCACTGGTTTATTTCTAATTTGGTAATGTATCATTTTCCCCCCACCTGCACTAGGGTGCCATTGCAAGCAGCTGAAACGATTGCCTGAATGAATAGGCTGATGTCAGATTTCCAGAGCTAATTCATGGAAATCTGCAGTGAAGTCTTGGTTCTAGAGCAGGAATCGTGCAAGAGATTATGATCTCCCTCTTAACTGAATTATTTTTTTAAGAACTGGGATCCAGAAAAGAGTATCACTCAGTTATCCAGCCATAAGCCTGTCTTTGGTTACCTCTCATGGTCTCCCCACTGTGTAGGCAAAAAGCTGTGAGCCAGTGAGGTTTCAAAAGCTGTAAGATTTTAGAGCACTTTGTTCCTTTTTATATGGTTTTATTGTAGGTGAGTGCACATGAGCAATTACCATTCTTTCTGCAGATAATTGGCATTAATGATATTCTTAGTTGTAATTATGAAACAGCACTTTGACTGCTTGTACAGTGACTACTGTAGGTACAGGAGTGTGAAGAATCCTCTAATCTGGCCCTAAAGCAATTCTTTCAAGCTAAGCTTTCGTGGTTGCTATGCCTGTACATTGTTTGCTCATCTTCTACCCTGTAAAAGAAAAGGAAGAATCCACTGGGTTGTAGTGTTAGTCATTCACAGAGTAAAAACTATTTGTTCATCTTAAATGAATGTTGTTCTCATATTGGCTTACACTATACGTAACTGACTGTAACTGCTTTACTACTTTTCAAATGCCTATTTCAGTAGGTACGAATCACAGAAAGTACTGACAACTTGTTAGAATTGGGCCTATAAACAATGGTTTGGTTTTAACCAGGCGTTTGGAAGAGAAGATACAAATAATACAAAGTGAAAATCCTTTATACGTCTTTCTCAACTTACTCTGAGTAACACCCAAGCGAATATCACTTCTTATTATTTCCAGTTGTTTTACACAAAGGCTGTTATATTTAAGGCCAGAATATGTGCAGCATATGTTAAACTATTTATAGATTTACAATTACCTCATCAGACAGAATCAGGCAGATGGTAAACATTACTACTAGGCATAAGTACATTTAGAATCAGGCATTTAAATAAATTCAGATCTGTCTCAAGCTTATTTAAAGGGGTTTATCTCTTAAGCCATTTGAGGTGTCTGGTTCTCCTGAGTATATTTGTATCGCATTCAGATATCAGGCTGCATGACCAACAGCCTATAGATAGCTGTAGAAATCAGATTACATTAATTCTTGGTTTTTTTAACCTTGCACAGGCAATTGAGCTAGTAAGTGAAATTAATCTGAGAATAAAGAGAATAAAACTTTTAGATTGAAAATGACAATGGCCGACTTCTTTTATGGTGTTGAAAGAATACACATGCCTCAGAGAACATCAGTTGGTCTCTCTTTAAAGCTGAAAGACTTCATATAGAGATTAAAAAACTGACAAAGATACATGCCAGAAGGCCAAATTATAATCTTTCAACTTCAAAACCCCAGGCTATGGTGGCTTTTCACATGAATCTTACAGATGAACAAAAATAAGACTTCAGACCAGATCTGAGAATTGAGTGAGCACTTCAGTTGAATGTGATTGAAGCTCCCCTGGACTGCTTAAAAACATCTTTAGGTTTTTCAAAATCGCTATTTTTAGCCAATTTAAAAATATATGTACAGTTAAATGGTGTTGACAAATGAAACCGAGCAGTCAGAAAAGCAGACTTTGTCATGTGAATTGAGCTGCTTGGGCTTGGGGGTTCTTTTTTTAGCTATCATTTTTTTAACTCATTTTCTGTTTCTCCAAAACTCTTCACCTGATGCACTGTGATACAAATCTCTTAACCTGCTTTTTCTTTGGATGGCAAGGAAAGAATGCAGTGAGCCAGATTCCACCCTTTGTTACTACAGTGCTAATCCAAAGCAAGCAACGAAAGTCAAAGCAATTCCTTCAAAACAGCTGCACTGTAGCTGAAAACAGAATTTGGCCTGCGGTCTCTTCAAGACAGTCTGACCCAGGCACCCAAAAATACAAACCAGAGGAAATATGAAATAGTGTCTCCAGAAATCCACTCTCTTAAGGTAGATAGCATCCCAAACGCTGGCTGCAGCAGAGATGTGTCTTCCACCTGTAACATCCTCCTCCATGCAGAAGCAAAAACAGTGTGAGCAATGTCCCGGGCCAGTGGGAGCTTGTGGATGCCCTTGGGCACAGTGTCTTAGCCCTTCCAACAGGGTCCAGATATCCAGCAGGGACAAGCTCACAGATGCTTGTCAAAGCATCTTTGGGTTGTCCCAAAGGACTATACCAGTCCCACCCCTGACCAGACCCAACAAGCTGCTGACACCTGCTAGCATTTTTTTAAAGCATCAACTGAGTTAATCTACAAAGTGCCTTGAACCACTGCCCTGAGCACTGAGTAACAGAGGAGTGCCGTGTGAGCCAGCAGTGCAGCCCACACAGCTCCTCTATACTGCCTGTACTGGGAACAGGGATAAAGGTGTGCACAACCTCCACCTCCATGAAACAGTTCATGCAGTTGCGTCTGCTATGTCAGTCTATGCTACCACAGTCAGTCCTCTTTGCCTGCCTCAGGTAATGTTTCATGCTGGTAGCTTACCAATAGAACAGAGATCCACTAGGACATGCCCATGGGCTGGAGGTGTATCCAAACGGACATTCAAATCTCTCAGTCTTTTGAGACACCCTGTGGATTTTTTCTGTGCTGGCCTTCACTGTCTGCTTGAGCGGTAATGCTTGTACATGTCATAGTTTTCTTCAGTTATTTCCTGGGACTCCAGTTGCTCTTTGAAAGGTCACATTGGTATGCCAGAATTATCAGGCACAGGGTAATTCTGCACACCTAGAAGAAACGTAACAGTGATGTATTTGTAACCATTTCCAAAATGATTATGGTAATTTGCCATGGTAATTGCCACAGAACTGCCATGTAATTGTATTCCAGAACCTAAGGTTTTCTTGTAAGTCTAAACCTGTAGCTTTTACAGTTGAAAAGTGAATCTTTGAAACACTAAAGGAGACAGTAGCGCTATGGTGATTGTATAGGGGTTGGTTTGAGAAGGGTGATGAGGAAGAAGAGCAGGAGTGGGGCCTCTGCTCTGTGATGCAGCGGTCTCTGCATCTCCGCCTCTTACTGTGGATACCTGCAGAACATTATCACTAACAATATTATAGAAACATAGAGCAGCTCAGGTTGGAAGGGGCCGTGGAAGACCAGCTGATCCAACCTTTTGTAGCAAAGGGAGCCTAGATAAGATTTTTCTAGCAGCCTGTCCAATCACATCTTGAAAGCCTTCAGTGACAGGGACTGTCACCATGGCCTAGGGAGGTTGTTCCTATGAATGATTGCTCTCGCTGTAAAAAATGTATTTCTTGTATCAAGATTAAATATATTTGTGTTATATATTGATACAGACTGCATAGGACACAAAGCCATCCAGACACCCTCTGGACTTAAACATTCAGCACCAGATACATATTACTATCACTCTTTCTGCACATTATGAGATAACAAACAAGATATCTTTATTTGGTCCATGAGTGCGTTAAATCCTAGACAGAATTGAGTCTGAATACAAATAATCTTCATATTGCAGCAAGTGATAAATATAAATTGTTTGTCCAGCACTGTCATATCTATCAAACTCTATTGTTAAAATTACAAAGTAGAGTTAGTGTGGAACTCACTAATGTGTTTAGATGTTATGTCTCATGTTGTTAAAAGACTTGCAGGTCTGTCTTCGGATATATAGAATTGTCTAGAGGCTTTAAACTATTTTATTCCTTACAGCATTAACATGCTAAACCTAATCTCTGCCGCCAAAGATGAAGAACGTATATAACTCTCTTATTGCAGGTGGCCCAATCCTTATTTTTTGTTACTGAAATTCACTCTGGTCTTGCATTGCTGTTTTTTGCAACTTCCCCTTCTTTTTCCAATGCCTTTTTAATAACTGAAACCATATCAGGAGCAGCAAAAACTACATTAATGAAACTTCTACAGATACAAGGGGAAATAATAAGCTTACCTTCAAAAAGTTACCTGATAGTACAGATAAATCATGGAGAAATAAAAAGCATAGTGTAGTCTCACTAATTATAAATGGATTAATACTGCATGTAGTCAAACCCTAAATATTTGGGGTTTTGATTGCAGTAAAATACATTTATTTCTACTGCAAACAAT
>JANHGB010022195.1:461-11722 GCA_026283785.1 Coracopsis vasa
CGAGATGGCGTGTGCGACGCTGTGTGGGGTCCGGGTGCCCTCCCTGGAGCTCCGTGAGGGGGAACTGCCTCATAGCTACCCCACTTCACCCTCTAAGCACACGGGTCTCCTCTTCTCCTTCGCCCTCGGTGTCGCCCCGCCTCTGAAGCCCATCTTTACAGGTTATATGACTTTATTTCTTCTTGGGCCTTCTCCCTACCGCTTTGTGCTCCGTTTCCGCCTGTCTTCCTGGACACCTCCCTTTTATTCACTATTATTTACCTTTTTGGTTGTTGGTTTTTAAGCCTTTAATTCCTGCCTGGCCCATAGAGAAAGGTCTGGGGAGGGTGTGGCGTGCCAGAGTTTGCACCTTCTGATAAAAGGGTGAGCCTCAGTACTGCCACTGAGCTGCAGTGTTTTTCAAGTGCCTCAGATGTCTAGGAGGTTTCCTTCCCTCCAGCCCTCCAATTAATTCATTTAGCAGGGATATCCCGCTGAAAGTAACCTTTCTGTTGTTACAGGAAGGAACCCAGACAGCGTGGTCACCTTGTCAAGAAGGTGATGAGGGAAAAGCAACATCTTCACCATCCATAGGGTGACTGTCTTGTCAAATATCCCACCGGCATTAAACTTTATAAACTATGAAAGATCCTAATTAGCCAGACATGGTGGGATGCTCCTGCATGACTTCCTGGTTTACCTCTGGCCATTTATATTTTCATGTGAGTTTTCATGGATTTAAAGACTCAAGCCACGTTTTAAAGCAGTTTTTTTGCTGTAGCATAACGGGATAGCATCTGTTCAAAGCTGTCTTGGCTAAGCCAGGAAAGATATCCAGCCTGCATGGACAGGGCAACATTTGCCTGTTCCACTGCCTTTTTTCGTGACTATAGCAGTTCATCTCAGGGTGCATTCTGCCTCCCCGGAGGACACGTTGACTTTATTGAAAAAGTAGAATCATTCACTTACTCAGACTTTTTCCGGGATTATTTGATTCCCAACCACCCCTGTATTTTCTCAGCTAAATTTACTGAAGACTGGGGCAGCAGGAGAAGTTGGGTGACTTGGGATGGAAAGCCTAACTTTGATTATCTGCTGCAGAAGTTTGGTAAGTCATGGCATTTTTAATACCTAATAAAATTTTGTATGCTAAATGACAGCTTATTTTTAATTTTAAGAGTAGAACTGCTAGACAAAACCTAGAAATTCTTCAGACTTTTTTCCAGGTTAATACATTCATTTTCTATACTTAATCACACTTCATGTTTTGCAGATTTCAATCTTGAATTTATTCCCAAAATGAAATGGGATTGTATAATTTAACCATACAAATTTATACACCTGCTTAACATTAACCAGAGGAGCAGCCTGATACTTTTCTCAGACAAGGAGAAAATATTCTGTAGTTAAGTGAAATATCTTTTCAGGTGGTAAAATTTTAGTATATTTAGTAGGAATTAATACCCCAATCCTAATATAGTTTAAAAGGAAAATTTAGGTCACATTAAGTGAATAACTTCTGGTCTGAATCATGTTTGCCTGGAATGATGGTGTTGGGAGTGAGAGCTAGGCTTTATGTATTTGTACTCTACTTAGCATTACATTATAGGGCCCAGAAATTAGAGGCCTCTGCGGTTGATAAGGTAAGGAAGCTCAGTTTTAGCATCATTGAATCCGTCCCCACTAAGGCTGAAGTATTTTATCTTTCAGGAGAGGCTGTAGTACCTGTTGCCAACTGTGATGTCAAGGAGTACAATTCTAACCCAAAGGAGCAGCTCCCCTTCAAGGAGTATATCAAGTACTGGAAAGAGTACATTAAAAATGACTACCGTTCATCCCGAGGGTGTCTTTATCTAAAGGATTGGCACCTGAGCAGGTAAGAGAGTGCTGTGGAAAACCCTGCATGCCATGCACAGCAAAGAGCTGCCACAGAACCTTAGTGGTCATCTTCCTATGCCTGAGAGTTTAAATGCCACCAGTGCTGTTTGTTAGAGCCCTCCCGCCAAAATACTTGCCTTATGCTGCACTGTTCTTGGGGTATTTCACAAGGCAAGGTCCTTAAACGGGCCATTGTTTCTGGAAGGGGCTGACATTCTTGAGCGCTTTCCTTTTCATCTATATTTTAAATGACTATATTATCCTTGTGGAAACCATGTGGAAAGCATTTGGCTTTTGTTTGACTGCTACATTGCAAACCTTACTTCTTAAAAAGAACACGGACATTTCTATCTGTGTTAAAAAAAAGATTCAGTGAGCATGTATGAGTTATAATCCTTTATTATCCATTTTCTTTTCTGCTAGCCTTCCCAGTCATTACAAGTTCTCTTCCCACTATTCTGCTTTCCTTCTTCAGCCTGCTGCTTGTGAGATGGACACATTTCTGTTTCTCATGTCTGCATAGGACTTTTCACTCAACTCTTTTCTTTAAACATATCCTGCTCATAATCCAACATTCTTGTGATGAGCTCTTGTTATAATTTTTGTGACAGTGACTTACAATAGAGAAAATCTGTCAGTCTCTGCCTCCCTGTTCATCTGCTTTCCCGATTTCACGGCTTGCTACAGAAAACCTGGATATGCAGCCTACGGTTGGAAAGGGGCAGCATATCCTGTGTGAGAAGGCCACACATTTGTCAAAAATGCTACAGCCTGGCTTCTCTCCTAACCTTCACACCTCCAGCCTGTCAACTAGTTGGAGAACCAGTCTTGCAGGCATCTCATCTATAAATAGTGTGCTTATTAGAAACTGTCTTTACCATAACTAGGAGTCTCCCAAATAGCAGTTAAGCTTCACAGCTTTCCTGAGAGGCAGAAAAGCACCTTTGCATGAATTTTACACACAACTCAGTGTTGTTGTAGAATCATAGAATGGTTTGGGTTGGAAGAGACCTTAAAGCTCGTCCAGTTCCAACCCACTGCCACAGGCAGGGACATCTTCCACTAGACCAGGTTGCTCCAAGCCCCTCCAACCTGGCCTTGAACGCTGCCAGGGATGGGGCAGCCGCAGCTTCTCTGAGCAACTTGTGCCAGGGAAGATCCCTCACAGGGAAGAACTTCTTCCTAATATCTAATCTAAATCTCCCCTCTGTCAGTTTAAAGCCATTCCTCCTTGTCCTATCCCTACCTGCCCTTGTCAAAAGCCCCTCTCTAGCTTTCTTGTCGGCCCCTTTAGGCACTGGAAGCTGCACTAAGGTCTCCCTGGAGCCTTCTCTTCTCCAGGCTGATCAAGCCCTACTCTTTGAGCCTGTCTCCATAGCTGAGGTGCTCCAGTCCTTGGAGCATCTTCGTGGCCTCCTCTGGATTCACTGCAACAAATAATGTAAAGGAGACGGCAGCTAAGTATTAATGGCCTGGTAGAGACCTGTTTGGTCTTTGCAACTGGGTTTTGAAAACTGAGGTGAAAAGAGAAATATTTCATTTTTCTGAGACCCATTTCCAACACATATCTTTTTAAGAGCTTTCCCCGAGCAAGATGTTTATACAACCCCTGTGTATTTCTCATCCGACTGGCTGAATGAATACTGGGATGCTATAGCTGTGGATGATTACCGGTTTGTCTACATGGGACCTAAAGGTTCATGGTAAGCCAGTGTGGTTTCTGTAATTCTTACATGCTATATTTTTTAAATTAATATGACGGGGGGGGGTTCACATTGTCCTTCAGGATAGTATCATGTTGCAGAGGAAGTGTGGCCTTACTGCATAGTGCTGTACCTGAACCCAGTCTTGTTTCTGAAGCACAGCTGCAATGGTTCTGGATGTGAGCTGTTCTTATGCAGCCAGCTAGAGTTCTTTTGTGCTTCAAGAAGCCCTGAATTGTACCCACAAGCTGAGCTAGCTTGTATAAAGTTTCAGAGCAGAAACTCCCTGGGTATCGTCCAGCACTTGTGAGTTACAAAGTCAGAAGAAGCCTTGGAGCAGTGCTGATGAGTTGGTCACATATTTTGCAGGTGAAAAATTAAGTCTGGTGTTGATGATAAAGTTGTCTTTAGAGTATTCTCATCAGTTCACATCACAGAATCTTTTGCCATTGAGGTATTTGTGGGACAGGTTCAAAACTAACTGATGGAGAAACATGGGATATAAAAAGCTGCAATACTATGTAGATATAGTTGCTTTTTAATATATAAGTCAATCAAAATTAAAAGTATGACAGTTTTGGATCAGATTTACATAGTAAGGGTTGATTTCTGTGTGTTTGATTCTCAGAGATCTTAATTCGTCTTACAGCTTTTAAGCATTGTCTTCATTTAAACCTCTGATTTGCCTTATAGGACGCCATTCCACGCTGATGTCTTCCGTTCCTATAGCTGGTCAGCCAATATATGTGGGAGAAAGAAATGGCTGTTGTACCCTGCAGGACAGGAGGAGTACCTGAAAGACCGCCACGGCAACTTGCCTTTTGATGTGACTGCACCTAGCCTTCAGGACAGAAGCGTTTACCCTCGCTACAACCAAAGTCAACCCCCTGTTGAGATTGTGCAGGAAGCAGGGGAGATAGTCTTCATCCCCAGCGGATGGCATCATCAAGTTTACAATCTGGTAAGGTAACTGATACCATCGTTTTCATCACACAGATTGATCATCAGCCAGCAGGCTTGAGTCAGTTCAAACCTTTGTTGCCACAGTATGCTGTGGGTTTAATCCAAAAGTTTAACTGTGCTGCAAAAAGCTTAGAGAGATTCACAGAGGAAAGGTCTATTGGTCACCACTCAAGATGATGGCTAAAAGCAAGCCTGAGTTCATAAGCTCCTTGGTTCACTGAAGAAGCTGTGTGCACCCTCTTTTCTTACACTTTTCATCATTAGATGCAACTACTAGTCACTGAGAAATGGGGTGCTAGATGAGATGGACCTATGGTGAGGCTGTTAGTCTTGGTTTCTAATGGTAAATTGTAATTTAATAATGGAAAATGCTAACAAATAGGTCTTCATGATTACAAACCAAAATTAAGAACCTTACTCCTTTCTCCCCACTGCCTTCTCCTACATTTGTGCTCTTGAAAGTTATGCTTAGACAGAGGAAGTAAGGATGTTCACCAATTTACAGAGTGAAACAAGATTTGGTTGCTCAGAGACATTAGAAAGAGACAGTCTCTCAGCACAGTGGTGCCAAAGAAGCATTTCCCTTGCTGAGGAATATGGTTTTACATTTTGCAGCCTCAGTGATGATATAGCTGGTTTTTCTCATTTTCCTTTGCAGAGCTTAATAACCATTTAAATTATTCCTTCAGGAGGATACAATTTCCATTAACCACAACTGGGTGAATGGCTGCAATGTGGCGATAATGTGGTGCTTCCTACAGGATGAATTAGCAGCTGTCCAGCGGGAAATTAATGAATGGAAAGACCCTATGGATGATTGGCACCTACAATGCCAGGTATAACAATGGGATGCTGGCTGCGTGACTCTGTTAGGGAATCATATATTTCAGGGGTGCTTTGCACCACCTTATTAGAGCTTTAAGACACAAAAGTCCTTAACCTCATACCTGGGATTAGTACATTTCATCAAGAGGTAGGAACTGGTGACAACTTCATTTTGCAGGAAAACTCAGAACCCTAGAGTGGTTTGGGCTGGACCTTAAAGCTCACCTAGTTCCAACCCCCCTGCCACAGACAGGGACACCTTACACTAGACCAGGTTGCTCCAAGCCCCGTACAACCTGGCCTTGAACACTGCCAGCGATGGGGCAGCCACAGCTGTTCTGGGCAACCTGTGCAGCCTGTGCCAGTGTCTCAAAGGAAAGAACATCTTCCTCAGATCTAATTTAAATCTCCCCTCTGTCACTTTAAATCCATTCCCCCTTGCCCTGTTGTCACATGCCCTTGTAAAAAGTTCCTCTCTAGATTTCTGGTTGGCCCCTTTAGGCATTGGAAGCTGCCCTAAGGTCTCCCTGGATCCTTCTCTTTTCCAGGCTGAGCATGCTCAGCTCTCTCAGCCTATCTCCATTGCAGAGGTGCTCCAGCCCCTGGAGCATCTTTGTGGCCTCCTCTGGACTCGCTCCAGCTACTCCACGTCCTTCTTATGCTGGGAGCCACAGAGCTGAGCACAGGACTGCAGGGGAGTGTCTCACCAGAGTGGAGCAGAGGGGGATAATCCTCTCCCTTGATCTGCTGTTTCTGCTGCTGGTGATCCAGCTCAAGACACAGTTGTTTTCTGGCCTGCAACCACACACTGCCAGGTCATTTTGAGCTTATCAAGCTACACCCCAAAGTTCTTCTTAGGGCTGCTCTCAATCCAGTTTCTGCCCGGCCTGTTTTTGTGCTTGAAGTTACCTTGACCCAGGTGCAGACCTTGCACTTGGTCTTGTTGAACTTCTTGAAGTTTATACAAGTCCACCTCTCAAACCTGTCCAGATACCTCTGAGTGGCAGGAATGAAATATTACTTTATTAAGATAGGGAAATGCTTATGCCAGTGCGTATTTGCTGTGTCAGGGAGGTTAGGATGTTGTCTGGAAAACTACTGCTTTAACTGCTCTTCAAGCTTAGTATTAGCATTGAGATCAGTCTTTTATGTAGTATTTACATTCCCTTTTATAAAATATAAGTGCTTTTCATGTAAACAGAAGAACTGATGAGACAGACCCCACACAGAATAACTGGTTTGAAGACCATTCATGATGAAAGAGTGAATCTGAAACAAGCAAAATTAAGGTAAAGGTGGCAGCAAGTTTCTGCATCTGCAGAGTAATGCTTTCAGAACATCTGACTGTATTGAGCAGGGTTTTGTATCTTGTATGCTTCCAAAATCTCAAGCATGAAACAAATGTAAAGCTTATTTCTTGAGGCTGTTACTGCTGGTAGGTTGATATCCTTCAAAAAGAGTTTCGAATAACACAGCCATTTAGCAAGAATAGAGTGTTGCTTCTGGGTCTAGTAGCATTTCAAGTAAGGTAAAGAATTTTAGTGGCGTTGTGGAATTACAAAAAATATGATTAAACATAGTTACTTATGATTCCAGCTCATTACTAGCTTGATAAAATGTTTTTGTTATTCTTGCTACAAAGAAAAGAGTTGTTTCCGTTTCAGTGCTGAGTTTTGTTTTGTTTTGAACCTAGTTGATCATGAAGTCTTGCACGGGTATAGACTACAAGGAGTTCTATAACTTCCTCAAAGTTATTGCTGAGAACAGAATTTCTGTCTTGGAAAACGGCCTCGATGATGAAGCTTCAGCAAAAAACACTCCAAAAGCTGCCATTTCCACCTTGGGCATGCTCCATGCAGTGTTTGATTTAAAGAGGACTGTGAAGGTGTTAACATCATTGAGTGCTAATGAAGATTTCAAGAAACTAGACCTGACGTCACTTTCTCCACCTCCGGAGGCATTGCTCCACCACTTGAAAGCAGCAATAGATACAGCACTACTCTAACTTCCTATTTATTCCATTCTTTGTAAAATGAACCTTTTGCAAAATGTTTGTAGAAGACTGACTTCTCCCTGTTTAATAGCTCTTGCAGTTGAAGTACAGAGAGCCTTAATATAGAGTGGGGAGAGAGTACATTCATAAGAGAACTGAATGCTTTTTAAGTTGACGCCATTTGCATGTCTAGAGTAATTGGGCAGGGAAAAAAAAAAGAATCCTCAGATAAAGGAAGAATCCAGATCATGCTAATATTATATTTTGAACCCTGCTGGTGAATATGCCTGCAGGGAATATGCCTGCAGGGAAGAGGGAACAGAAATTCTCTGTGGATCAAGCTTAGGTCTGTCAGGACTAAACACTGATGTTGCAGTGGTCTTACACTGAGCGAGGCTGCAGTGGTCTGCACCATAATCCTACTACTGAGAGCACTGCATACGGATGGCAAACCTGTATTGCGGACTCCAGCAGTTAATCTCAGCTTTGTCTGGTCACAGCTAAATTACTGTAAGACCTGTCCTCCTTCCAGGTACAGCTCAGCTTTTCTTTTTTTATGGGTTTGGGGTTTTTTTAGGAGACCCTAGTTAGTTAGATTCCATTGAAGCCTGAACTGGCTCAACAGCTATACCTTGGATGTGGAAGAGCTGACTCTACCAGTGTCCTGTAAAGTGTTATCTCTCTAAAGCTGCAAGTCTCAGGCAGGGTCAGCCTTCATGCTGCTCCAGGGGCCTGCAGGTTTAAATTTAACATAATAACCACGAAGCTCAAGTCCTGATTGCAAATTAGTGCAGACAGCAAATCTGCCACTAATAATTTAAGCATGTACTCCACCCAAGCTCTAAAGAAGGAATTTGAATGTACTCTCACATCTCTACATGCTATTTCAAGGCATACTATTTTATCAAGCAGAGATTTGATTAATCAGGGAAGCAAGCAAGTAGCCTCATATTATCTCCTGAAAAAGCCATGCTATTACCACACCAAGTAACACTACTGCATGGTTACTTAGCACAATTTGCAACCCTTGGGCTCAAGGAGTATTTCTAGTGAAGTATCCCTCTTGCTTTTACTGGCTGGTAAGAAAGCCTAGAAGCACAAATGGCTGCACACTGTTACCTTAGTTGCCCCTTTAGGGCTCACTTGAATTACTGCTCAAGAACTTCCTCAATTTTCAACCAGATGACTAGTAAGAGCAACTAATTGTATGTTTAGTGCAATAGTAGAAATCTTCAGTAGGTTGAAAAATCACAGTTTTCTAGATAATGCTATAGAGTTTGTACATGCATGCATTTTGCATGTCCTATTTTCTAGTAGAAGTTTTGCATTTTGAGTAGGAAGTGGTACCTGAAATTAAAACCAGTACCCAGAGCATGGATAAATGCAATATGGAGAAAACAAACTTTTTTTTCTTTTTTTTCAAACAGCTGTGACTACATCTCAGTGATTCAACCTTCTGGCAGGGTGTTTCTTTAGACTGGAAAACTGCCAGTTTTAAGCAGCTCTGAAATTAAAAGTTCACAGCTGTTACTTACGTCTGTTTACATTCTCAAGGACAGGCAGCTGCAGCTTTCTTCCTTACATGAATAAGGTGAGATTTCACAGAGGTGAGGAACAATGCTTTAAAGCTGATAACCAGTGTAATGATTGGAAAGCATGGTTTTGATCTCGTATCCCACTGTCTCAGTGCATGCTGTGCAAGTGGTATAGGCACCAACCCCTTTAAACACTGCAGTTTTATCAAGGGCTTGCTTAGATCAATAGTACTTTTCATTTCACATCCTGAGAAGCTGGAACTGCTTGGATTTGCTGTGTGAAACCAGCAAAAATACAAATCCAGCTTTTACACCAAGAACCTAGTATCTCAAATTCCCCAGGGTCTGTTTAGACACTGTACTATCCGGCTGACTACAGCCTCATTTGGATGGATGGCATGAGTTTGCTGTAATGCAAAAATCCAGGCAGCAGTTCTCGGAGAAGAGGCATCATTTCTGCAGTTAATTCCTCTTCCCTGTAGAAAGTAGTCAAGGAAGGAAGAAAATAAGGTGAATAAAGAGGCATTCAAGTAAAGGAAGGTGGGTCTTAACTACTTACTATCTTTACCTGAGCTGTCTCTACACCATAGCATCTTCAGCTCCAAAGAGGTGTAAGAGCCCTCCTTCATAAGGCCTGCTAAAACTTAGTGCAAGACAATGGTGGAAAAAAATGGTAATTTAATTGCAGGACATGACGTTAAAAATTTAAGCCATGTCCTCCTTACTGATTCGGCAGGGAACAAATTATGCATTCAGTCTGCTAGAATTACATTAGGAAACTAATTTGTAGTTCAAATTCTCCATTCCCATGAATGATCAATGCAGTGAGGGAGCCATGTATTTTCTAAAGATAAAGAGAGGAAAGCAAATTCTCAAATGCCTGAAAACAGCAACAATGTCAGAATAAGAAATATGCGAGCCTGAAATCTTAAAAATTAAACAGTTTTATTTAAATACAAAGTTACTGTGAAACATACATTAGGATATCATCATACCAATATATTAACTATTGTAATCTATGTACTATTTATTAAAGCATAATACTTGTGATAAACAGGAGGAAGCTGCCTGTGAAGTTTTGTTATGTTTTCCTTAAGTCACAAACGTGGGCTTTAAAGTCGAACTTTAAAAAAAACTAAAAAGGGCAGGTTAAAGTCTAGTTCAAAGGAGCGTTTGCTCTAAGCAGGCAACTGAGACAGTACTATTTTCATCTGAGAGTAGCGGGATACCAAATACCTGTTTGCCTTTCATAAAGACATCATAAAACCCAGCCCAATTCTAATCTGATATGTACCCCACTGGCATCAGTGGGTGGTCTGTCAGCAAAAGCTGTGAACCTTAGAAAACCAGTGGTTTTGCAGCAATGTCAGTGCAAAAAGCCAGGTGGTTTTTGTTTTCTGTCACCAGGATTTGAGATTTCTTACCCCAGAGCAACGCATGTTCTTTCTCTTCTGCACACACAAACCCCTGCAGAATTACAAAGCAGCACTAATGTGTTCAAGGTGCAAGTGTGATATCCCTGAGATTTAACAGGAGTTTGCAGAGTGTAAATATACACTTGTTAAGTATCATAAAACAAGGAAGTTAGTCAATAGCAGCTTTACAATGCAACGGAGAGGTACTGAATTTGTCATAGGTAGGAAGAGGAATGGAAAAATCTTCTTCTTATGGGTGCAGGAAAAGCCACCTTACTCCAGGAGCAGGTTGTTTAGGAGGATGGAGACGGCCTCTCCTGTCCATGCCACATTTCTGCCAACCAGAAACAGTCCCACCAAAATAGTTGCCTATGGTTTAATTTGACCGCTTTCTATAAATAACCTCTCATGTCAGTTCACCAGTGCAAAACGAACACAGTGTTTAAAAGAACATTTAAATGAGGTTTCAAGGCAGGTTGCTATTTGCAGGAAAGGGAAATAAAACTACAGGGAAAAAGAAACCTCAGCCACTTTCTGCAAAAACATTCCCAAACACAAGCTGAAGTTACATCTTGAAGGCTTTTAGTCCACAGCATCTGTATGTCTGTGCTTTACAATCACAGCCAGTCTAAGAGAAAACGCAGCAAGAAACCCTCACCTGATAAATAACCATTCTTCACTTTTAAAAAGCAGCCAGAACAGCAGAGACATAATTGCTTCTTCATCCAACTGTGTTTGGTCAAAAAGCGCAGCAGAGAGGAGGCTCCTTTTGGGTCCTCGGACTCAGGAGCTGTGAGTCACGTGACAGTTCTCTCTCTGGTGGAGCCTCATCCTCTGTATGTGTTCATAGCAAGACTGGGAAAGGAACAGAGGAATCCTTTAAGAAGTTTTGCCATCATCTATAGGTGTTAAGGCTTGATTTAAGACTGAAAAGGTTGCCCCCGTATCCACTAAAAATTCCACACCCTGT